>BLKR01004748.1:0-99047 GCA_011170035.1 Teleogryllus occipitalis | reverse complement strand
GTATCCTACCAAACCGAGCAAAGAACGCACTTGTTTCTTTGACTCTGGTCTGGGAAAGTTCTGGATTGCTTGTATCTTGGCTTCGGCCGGTCGCAATTTCCCGTTACCGACTACGTATCCAAGATATTTTACGTTAGCCCGCGCGAACAAACACTTGCGCGGTTGCACTGTCAATTTGGCGGATTTTAATATTCGAAAGACCGTCTCTAGGTGTCGAATGTGTTCTTGCCAAGTGTTACTGAAAACCGCGATGTCATCAAGGTATGGTACCGCGAATTCTTGGCATTTATTCAACAAGGTGCCCATAATGCGACAACATTGATAGGGACCGTTCTTTATTCCGAAAGGTAATCTAAGCGGCCGGTACGTGCCGAAACTGGTCACGAACGCCGAATACCTTTGTGCCCTTTCCGTAAGACCGATCTGCCAAAAACATTTGCAAAGGTCCAATACACTTATAATTTTAGCTGCAGCTACCTGCTCTATCCGTTCTTCGAGATTGGGTAACGGAAAGTATTCGGTCTTAATAATTTCGTTGAGGCGCCTATAATCGATACAGGGCCGTGGTTTCTTTCCCGGTGCCTCAACCAATATCATGGGAGACGTATAATCACTCTCCGCCTCCACAATGATATTGTCGCGAAGCATTCTATCGATTTCTTCCCGTAATATCTTAGCCTGCCTCGGCGATGTACGGTAGGGTACGCTTCGAACCACTTTGCTAGTATCAGTTAACTCGATATCCATAGTTGTGATATCTGTCAATCCGGGTTTCTCACTAAATATAGACCTGTACTTACAAATGACCGTTTTCAGTGCGTCGCGAAACTCCGGTTCGACCTCAGTCCCGCTCAGCATTTCTTCCGCGTCAAAGTCGCAACAATCCAATTTAAGCGCATAGCGATCTAGCGCGTCTTCGTCACCTGCGTCTGTCACAGTCGTAGAACTAAGCACATTTAAGTACTCTGTCCGCTGGTGGTATCTTTTAAGCATATTAATGTGATAGACGCGGGGTTCCTTCCGCCCCGGCATCTGGACCACATAGTTATGCTCCGAAATTTTCTCGCGAATCTCGCCCGGCCCTATCCACTGAACCGCGAGCTTCCGCGTCCTGTTAGGTGCGAGAACCAACACCTTCGCGCCTATCTCGAAAGTACGTGAGACCGCCTTCCGGTCATACCACACTTTACGTTTCTGCTGTTCTTCAGCCATTCTATTGTGAGCTAGGTCACGGGCGCGTTTCAAACGATTGATTAATTTGAATACATGCTCAACTACAGAATTTTCTTCACTTTCCGCAGTTCCCGCAAGCCTTTCATAAAGAAGTGTCATGGGGGTACGGAGATTCTTCCCGTACACCAATTCGGCAGGAGAGAAACCTAATGATTCGTGCACACTCGTGCGCAACGCGAACATAATAGCGGGCATTCCCAATCCGTCCCTGCCTCCAAACACAGAACCTTCATAAGCCGGTTCATAGTTCGATGCATTCTTTCGACTGCGTTTGATTGAGGATGATACGGCGAACTTCTCACCAGTTTAATGCCAAACCGCTCGGCGAATTCCGCTGTCAAAGCACTCGTGAAGCAAGTACCCTGGTCGGTTTGCAATTCGCGTGGAAATCCTATTCTACTGAATAATTCTAGTAATGCCTCAATTACAGTGACCGAAGTTAGGTCCCGTATCGGAATAGCCTCGGGATACTTCGTGGCTAAACACATCGCCGTAAAAATAAACTTGTTTCCGGTGACCGATTCTGGAAATGGGCCACACGCGTCGACATTCACTTTCTCGAATGCCTCGCCCGTTATAGGAACAATTTTCAAAGGCGCGCGAAGTTTTTCGCCGCGGTTTCCTACTCGTTGGCAACTGTCGCAACTACGCACATAGTTTTCAATATCCTTATAGCAATTCGGCCAGAAGAAATATTTGGCCATGGCATCTTTGCTTTTTGTGACCCCCAAATGGCCGTGAGCAACTTCATGACAGAGTTTTAAGATCGTGCCACGATACACCCGCGGTATTACTAACATAGTGAACTGCTCTCCGCGCTTACTATACCGGACACGAAACAATAGGCCGTTTTCCATAACATAATCGCGCCGATCCGTCTCGGGTCCTTCCGCACGCTCAATCAACGGCGCGAGCTCCTTGTCTTGTCTCTGAGCTGTAGCAAATTCGGTGGGGTCCAAACGAGCCAAAGCAATGCTACCAAAATCGAATTCAGATTCCTGATCGTTTGATTCCGAGTTGCCCAGGGCGTCGACCTCGCCCTGACCAACTCTATTGTCATCCTCGGTTTCCTCCGAAGCGGTTACCTGGAACGCGTCCTGATCTCGGCCGTTTCCTGTACTCTCGGCAGGCTCTACCGCCTCTATTGTCTGGGGCCCTTCCGCCCTTACGCGCTCAGCAACTGCTTGCGCCCTAGTCCGCACAGCGCAGATAGGCTGTGGTTCTAAGAAACCTTGCTTTATTTCTTTCAAAATCGTAGCAGAACGATTACTAAAAATGTAATAAGGCAAGTCGCAATTCTTCGCGACTGCGGCCTCTGTAACAAGAGTACCGAATGGCCCTACAATCTCTACATTGGCTACCGGTAGGTTTTTCGGCGCTTCGTCCAGGGGCTGCTGAACCCATACGGACTCGCCGGTATATTGTGTCGGCGTGACGTGCTTTGCGTTGATGACGTCGATCGTGGCCCCCGTGTCACGGAGACAGGTGACTGTTTCGCCGCAAATTTTGGCAAGAAATGTGTGTGGAGACAATAACTCTGGCGCACTAGCGTCGGCCACGTGACACATCTTCTCGCTAGGTTTATTGTTATATTGAGGACAATATCTTTTTATGTGACCTGTTTTTTTACATAAGTAACACGTCCGTTCTTGCGGCTTCTCGAACTCCGCGTTACTAGCTACCTTCGGCACTGCCGTTTTGGAAGTGGTCGGCGCGCTTTCCGTCGCCTTCGGCCATTTCCGTTCGCCTGCCTGCTCTTTATTGCCGAACCGCGTGAAATCCTTCTTATATCCGCTAGCCCGGTTGTTTTCGTAGGTGTCCAGCCTTCGTGCCAAATCTTGGGACGCAGAAACCTCACCCCACACATCAATGAAATGGTCACGCATAACCGCCGGCACCTTTCGCTTCATCTGGTCTGTTACAATGAGATCTAACAATTGCTCAAATGTTTCGATCTTTAAACCTGAGACCCATTTTTTACAATAACTAGCTAATTCACGTGCATAGACGTTCCAAGTGGTCTTTGCACCTTTTACGTGACTACAAAACATCTGCCGGCACTTTTCTGCCGTGAACTTGTACATATCTAATAATTGTTCTTTAATTAGGTCATAATCTTGATCCGGTGAATCGGATCCTACTACGAGCCAGTTGTTCACTTCATTAGGAAGTAAACCCATTAAATGGCTTACCCATTCGACCGGCGCAATACCAAGCTGGCGAGCATGCGCCTCGAAAACACTTAAAAACAACGTAATATCGTCGCCTTCGCCTTTGAATTTGTCCATGACTTGGCTGATACGAATATTAGTTCGATTTCCCGTGTCGCTACTACCTATGGAAACACGCGTGGGAGCCTGATTCGTTAGTTTTAACTTTTCAAGTTCAAATTGCCGTTCGCGTTCTTCGCGTTCTTCGCGTATTCTTTCCTGCTCTCTCTCATCGCGTAATCTTTCCTGCTCTCGTATTTCTGCAACCTGTTCTTTTTCTTGGTCAGCGAGTTGTTTCACGAATGATTCCTCGTACTGCTCGCTTTCCGTAATGATCGCTTTAAGTTTAACCACGGTCTCGTTCCCTTCTAATGTTTCCCCCATCTCCATCGCGACCCTAACAAGCACCTCTTTCCTATAACCCGCTAAGAAAGCCATTTTGCCTGAATTGATCCCCGGCCAGAACAAAAAACACACTTACGTTCAGTTGACCTCGGTGTCGCGTGAGCGCCTTCTGGATCCGGTTTGTGGCCTCCTTCCTTCCTCTCGTTCAGGTCGGTCCGTGATGTGTTCTTCCGGTGATGCAAATATTAGCAGATCAAGTTCCAGTGCCAATATCAGCTCGTTCCAGTACCAGTACCAAGTTTTAGAAAAGAAAGGTTCCGAGTCGGATTGTACCGCCCCGAAACTACCGTACCGAAACACCGCACTTTTCGGTTTCTCGTGGCGTGCGCGACACTGCCGGCGCCACGTATTTACGACGCGTATTCACGTTTAACTGCGTACACTGTCTTTACGCGTGCTGTTCTGATTACTCAGCGCGCACCGATGGCTCTGATGCCGCACTGATGTCCCCGCGGATGCTGCTGCAGACTTCCGCGTTCCCCGTTCGTTGCAAACGTAGTAACTGCTTCCCCAAAGCTGAGATGTGAGTCTTTAATCTGCTGTAACCAATTATTAACTGCAATTGGCACAACCACCCGGTGTGAGTTCTAGGCACCACTGCAACCAACTTTGAACTACAATTGCAAAAATTGGCGCAGGCACTCCGGCGTGAATTTACAATAACCGCTGCTACCAATTTTAGACAAAAAAAATGGCAGAATTGGTGCGGGCACCCCGACGTGAGTTTACAATAGCCGCTGCCACCAGTTTTAGAAAAGAAAAATGGCAGGAATTGGTGCGGGCACCCCGACGTGAGTTTTCGATAACCGCTGCCACCAATTTTAGAAAACAAAAATGGCAGGAATTGGTGCGGGCACCCCGACGTGAGTTAACAGTAACCGCTGCCACCAATTTTAGAAAAGAAAAGTGGCAGAATTTGTTGCGAGCGCCCCGACGTGAGTTTTCGATAACCGCTGCCACCAGTTTTAGAAAACAAAAATGGCAGGAATTGGTGCGGGCACCCCGACGTGAGTTAACAGTAACCGCTGCCACCAGTTTTAGAAAAGAAAGGTTCCGAGTCTGTGACGTACTAGAGTGAAAAACACAGACGACTGTTCTGATTGAATAAATACAATATATTTACAGATTTTTACAATTAATGTACAATGATATGATACAAAAATCTAGCCCCTTGGCAACCTTTCAATTCTCTTAGCCGCGAAACCCCGCGACCGTCCCCTAGGCCTCGCCCAGAACCACTGCTTCGGAAACAGCAAAAAGCGACGCGAAGTGCGAAGCTGTCGGACATAGAGTCCCGTAACTACACCAGTTACATGGCTTGTTGCCAAACCGATCTTCGACCCGAAGATCACGTGCAAGGATTGCACTGGAGATACCTCTCGTCTTTCGACACCCAGCGTATCCCGCGAGGCGCCTGTCGGCGCGGCCTTAAATATCCGCCGGCTCGCCCCCACCCTACAAGCAGCGGGCGACACACGGCTCGCTGGCCAGCCTTTCCAGAGCTACAACCGACACCTCTTAGACTCGCATCCGCGCGCGTCCCTTTGAAGGAAATTCCAGCCGGGATTCCTGAGGGCTTTCCCAACCTGCGCGGCGTGGCGCCGCACCCGTCCACCCCCATCCACATCCGGCTTTACGCGGGTTTCCCCGAAGCGGCCCGACGCACCGGCGCCGGACTAGGCGACGCTACAATATATAACATTGCACAGGACTTTCAACGTCAATTGTAAACAAATATTGCCTAGACTGAAGCAATGATATATGTCGTTCTTGAGCTGATATAGTGTCCAACTCAAAAAATCAAATATGAATATAAATGAGTTTGAAGTTTTCACCTTTTATTTATTGTATCATTCTTGCATTCACACTTCTGCCATTTGTTGGTGAAATACTATATTTAGGGTTACTAGACTATTGCTTTTTTCAGCAGAGGACATTTTACCAAAAAAGGAGGACATTTCAATGAAAAGGAGAACATAATTTTTTTTATTCTCCCACAAGTATAGACAATGCACTCAACAATTTCAAACCATTAATAGTCTTTAAAAATCATATTGGACTTTGCGTTATTAAAAATAAAAGCTTCCGATTGGATAACTTCACTTCCACACACACTTTCGTTATCCACCAAATAATAAATATAAATAAGTTTTATATCACAATAAGCCAAATGATCTATTATGCAGGCCATTTATTTGAATAGAAATGTACATATTGAAGATGTGAATATTCTTTAATGAATAAAATTACTTTTAAATGACTCCAGTGTTATTTTCAATCCAACAGGATAAACAGGAGGACAATCCATGTAAATTTAAAAAAGGAGGGAGGACAATATTAAAAATAGGAGGACATGACCTCCAAAAGGAGGACAGAGGGCAACTCTGACTATACTATAAAATATGCTGAAGTTGCTGCTGGAAGGTAGACCAATCTGTTTTTCTGAACAGTGCGATGACTCAAAATTGGTATTATTGTGCACTGCTGCAATTGTGCTATTGCAGCCCATGATCAATATACATCATTGGTCTGAAGTAGCTTCCTATTAGTTTGTTTTATCACAGTTCATTATAGTTTTTGTTTGTTTTATTTTGTCGTTTTATTACTTTTATATGGTCGTAAGGGAGTTGGTTCGTTATTTTTGGCTTAAACTATCGCCCATTGAAGAACTCGTCATTTACTTCAGAGTATAACGCAATATCACTATTGGCGGGTCGATTAAAACCAGAGAGAAGTAATGACGGCTCAAAATGCTTTGAACTTGCGAAGGAAGTATTAAAGAAGTTTTATTAAACACGCTGTGTTATTTGTAAATTTGCAGGCGTTGAGGAGATGTTGACGGTTAAGGGTCTGTAACACGACAGTTCGTAATTAAACCTCTCAAGTCTTTTCCCGACAGTGTCTGTGATGACCTAGAACGGTGGTCGTTTGTTTGCCTGACGCAAAGAAATAGCATCGCACGGCGTAAATCTAAAGGAATCCAGTTAATGACAGCGCTCCGTACAACATTGCGACGTCCTCGGCTCTAAAAATTTGTTTTTCTACTCCCATTGTATAATTCTGTCATTTGATGGCCCTAAACCGTTGCAAAATGATACTCATTACAATACAGATTTCATTCTGATACAGGTTCTTGACCAATCACAGAGAAGTTTACAAACCAAGTATTGCCACTTCATTAATCATTGAGAATCTTTCTAGTAAATGTTTTGTTCAATTGTGTACATTAAAATTGTATTTAATGTTATGCTATGTTTATTAGTTTCAATTTCGTTTATTATCAGAAATTTATATGTGGAATGTTATATAAAATAAATTGGATCGTAATTTCACTTTGATCCTATTTTACTAGCGCAGTGGTAGTGGTAGAGGGAACATTTGACTGACGTTAAGATCAGAACACAAGTTATTGTGTTATATGTTGCTCCCTTGTCTTTGTCCTTTAAAACCGGCTAATTCTTTGTTTTGAAATGTCTAGTGAATCAGAGGAGGAGTTGGCACCTTCAGAAGTAAGAGAAAAAGCGAAAATGGTGACATCGGAATTATTGCCCAACTTTTGTATTCTCTCGTATTGATAAACCAAAGCCACCTGCGGCAGGTAGGGTAGCTGTCCATTAGGTGGCCTTGTCTGAATCCTGCACGTCAACTGACACGAAACGATTCAATGTAAAAGTTTAACTTATAAAAGTCGTATAAAAAGTACCGGATAAAACTCGTTGTAATGGATAGTAATACACTTGTGTGAAGTTTACGATACTCGCTCGTACCTCGTTCGTGCCGTAATATCACACTCGTGTATTAATATCCATCATTACATCATCGTTTCATAAAGACCGTGGCATTACCGAAAATTTTAACATGCTTACAACCTATCAATTCTCATCATGTTATAAAGTTATATCAAAGTAAGATCGCTTTCTAGGGCGCAGGTTTTGTTGATGTTGATTTGTAGAATTTGAAAACATTCTGTTGTTTGGTCTAAAGCGCTGCCACTTTGTCCGCTGTGAACAAAAACGATGTATGACACCTACTACGTTGGGCATGGGGCTTCAGGATAAAAAATATCAATAATGTTGACTTCGCAGTGGGGAAAGATTTCTTGACGTTTTCGTAATGGTCCTTTGTCAACTCTCCAACTTTGGCTGTTTTCCAAGAAAACATACTCCGTATTCTGATATACTTCACGCTTGTAAACCTCTCCTTATTAAACTAGGAATTCCTCTATTTCCCTCTCTCTTAATTTTCGGTTTTTGTAAAAACAAATTACGTACTGAAAGGTGGTAATATATTTTCAGCAAATACAAATATCTATAACTTCAACACGCAACGTAGTAATCGTATTTATCAAGTGTCAATGTCAACAGCTCACTACAAAAAAAAACCACATACCATACATAAACTTTATTTTACAATACATTGCCAGTGGATAATAAAAATAAATAAATAAATAAATAAATAAATAAAAATAAATAAAAATAAATAAAAAAAATAAAAATAAATAAAAAATAAAAATAAATAAAAAAATAAAAATAAAAATAAGTAAAAGCTTGAGGGTTACGCTGTTGACCTCATTAAGAGTGTTGTACCATTTCAGGTTGTTTCTTAAAAATGTTAATTAACAATTTCCATTGCTTTAATTATTATTCTATTTGGGAATATAATACAAAAACACATTTTACATCTGAAGACTCATTACTAGTGACCAGAAAATATGTAGTATGGAACGGCAAAATATGTAAATAAATATGTGTTGAAAATAATTAGAATATATAATGAGAATGCAAAAAGGGATATAACACGTAATATCAAAATATCTTATTTTCTAATGTATTAACAAAATAATTGCACACAATTTGAATTTACGTTAACAAATCATTATAAAATATTTTTTAAATATAAGTATTGCTTGACCTACTGAATTAATTTTTAAAGCACTTCTTAAAACTTTAGAAACTTTAGAGCAATAACTATCATACAAACATTGGAACTCAATGCTGGATAACCTACAAACAATCCCAGAAGCATTATCTTCGTAGTGCTACACGCCTGCTACAGCCAACACGTGTCGGTAAATTGGGTTTATGAGTAAATATGGAAAATCACGACGATACTTTCCAAACCTAAATAAACCTAGTAAATTCTTAGCACTCACACGCACTAGTCGCAACATACAAGCAGTGCAGACGAAAGTTAAAATGTGTGAAATATGTAAACTACATATGCAATACAAAGTACAAAAATAAAAATAATACATGTAAAAAATGTGTAATAAAAAGTTTGTATACTGTTGAGACTACTGATTGCCATGACTCATGACAATCACAATTTTGAGATCTGAACATACAACGACAAAAAATACGTAAGACCATAAAAAATCTCAACTCTACTGATTATTTCTCCCAGTTTTCTTAACTTACTACATTTTTCGTTTCTTTTTTCAATTTATTCGACTTGATTTAAAGAAGAGAGGTACTCAATGCCCCAGGTTTTCTAATGGAACATTTGTTTACTTTCCTAGGGACGTCATACCCCTGACAACCTATGGAGAAGCATTGAGAGGATCTCCAGTAAAGCTCAGGAACTCAAGAGAGTGAAGAGAAGTTCAGACAAAAAGTTGTAGTTGCAGGAAACTAGCGATAGACGAGAGTGTGATGAAAGGTACAATGAGTTGGGTTGAGGTAGGAAAGTTGAGAGCACTATGAGCACGTCAGAGTGCGGTGAACTACGGAACTGTAGAAATATGACGTGGATGAGAAAAAAGAATATAAATTTAAAGATGAAACTGATATGTAAAATGCCAACAAGCGTTCACGTTTTAGTAGTCCTTTTAGTAACTCTACTAAAAGGATAGGGCTTAGCAAAGTTTGCGTTCTATGAGATATGCAGTGAATAAAAAGGCCAATACAAAAACCACAACTAATTTAAAAAACAAATGTCCCACTGAATATCAAGACGAAGGACGACGCGTAAGTTCAAAAGTTGCGACAAACAAATTAAAACGCGATAAGTATTGTAGCCAAATTACAAAGGACAGAGAGAAAAAGGATTATTAAAATAGATCTTCGAACTAAATGGAATTTTTTAAAGTGCGTGTAAAATTAAGGGGGTACCGATTTCTTTGAAACTTAATGAAAAACGTCAAACAAGCTAATGACAATTGGATTATCTTAAAATCACGTGCTGGTTCAATTTCGAGGAGATTAAAGAAGGAAAGACGTTAGAAAAACGTTCCATTAAAACATAGACAGCAAAGGTAGTGTTATTTCCCAATTTTTGCGGAAATGCAATTTTCTGTTAGAATAGGCAAAATACAACTCACAATTCATTCCACGGTTTTACTTTACTTCTATATACTAAAGAAAGGAAAAGTATTGTAAGCACCTCAACAACACGACATCAGACTTATGGTCGTACAATGCTTCAATTGCGTTTTTTAGTGGTAACATATCATACACGTCAGGATTCAGATCTATTTGTGCTGTTCCAAAGGTGATTAATGTTGATGAAGATGGCTATTATACATGCCACTTTGTATCAAAAAGTCGATTTGTGTGTACTACTGATGAATGAATGCATGGATGGATGGATGGATGGATGGATGTGTTGGGTAAAATTCTGTTAAATTAAACGTTTCTGAACTGAAACTTGTTAAATATGTCAAGATTAATATCTAACTTTGTGATGATCATCAAATTATCTTAATTTTAGGGCACTTTATGTGAGGTTTCAGTGGCATTTTAAAAAAATTCAGAAAAATGGATGCAATTTTTTCTTTAAAGTTTTTGACAGAATAGAAGAAAGTGCATTTATAAAAATGATATGATTCTCATTTTGATTAAGACCTATAAAACTTTCAAAGTTCAAATTTATTTTCAGATCTGTTCTGCATCTCTAATTTTACAGCCACAGATTTATTTTCTTATTTCAATTTATCCCTCAATTTTAAATCACCAAGTAATGTCTTACACTTTTTTTAAAAAAAGAGTAGTTGTTGAGTAGTAATTAGAGACACTAAGAGGATAAAAATATTCAGTGCACCACACATACCTATTAATTTTGTTAACTAAAATTATTCCAAAATAGACCAATACCGTAGCTGATCAACATCGTCTAATATTTCACAATCCCTCCATTAAAAGTTACGACACAGCAAGCAGATGAATTGATAATTATTTAATGCAACCTTCTCATTATCATCCATCCATTTCAAAACGTATTTCCCGCATCTTATCTGACATTATAATAATACTTCAGACTTTGTATACTTTACTGTTCTGCCCTGATCATATTTTTTTATTTTAACAACAATAAAGTTCTTATAGATGTGCAATATGAAATAAACTGCTTGTTTCTGTGCAGATTTACAAGTGGATAGTGAAGCATATTTATTTGGTGACATTATACGCAATATGCTTTTGAATATGTCGTGTATTTTGTAAGCATTTGATAAAAATGACGTTTGAAAGACCATTTGAAGACCTACACGTGGAGAAAAAGTCAATATACGAAGACAATGCATAGTGTGTTCGAAAACAAGGAAACCTCTGCAGTACTCGACGTAATTAGCACCTTAATATTATCAGAAATGTTTTAACCACATAAAAAATTAAAATATTATCTTAAGCACTAGGAATTATAAGAATATTATTAGGTATCACCTCTTCATTTACTTAATTTAGTTTATCACCAATCATCAGTTATGGTATTAAGAGGCAATGTAACTTGCTATTGAACACCTGGAACACTAGGTAGTGAAATTCCAGGCACATTTATTATAATTATTTCTAAGTAGATCTGAGAGCGGTGGCCTCCAACATACTACATACAACTTAAGAATTGTGGGCAATATTTTGAAGTTTTTGGCAACTACAGACGGAGCCAAAAAGTCGATGGATGGTTAAATATACGTGGATATTGTCATAAGAGATAATCTGTTACTCATTTTTTCGTAAACTTTCCTGGTCGTATACTTCTCCTTTCTTGTCCTTGCCTCCCTTGCTAGTGGGAGAGGTGACTGAGGGCATCCCATCAGCTGAGCAGTGCCTGTGACCGAGAGGTCTTAGGTTCGATACTAGGTAGATAGCAAGGTTGAATTCAGTCGCCATCTGGAGGAGAATTCTAGCGGTCGGCTGCTCTGATCGGTAGTTTTCCGTGGTTTGTCCGATCAACACCAGGCGAATACCAGAGCAGTGCCTATACAAACGGGCCACGGACCGCTAGCGATCTTTCCTTCCTCTTCCTTGTCGTATCCCCACCCCTCTTTAAACACAGACATACTATCACGGGCCTTACACCATCAGACTTGCCGGAAGACCAGTCGGGTGCTTGGAGACACGGCTAAGCCGGTCCCTCGTTCATGACAGATACCTGACTGCCAAAAATACCCGCTGTAAGGTCGTAGACTAACTCTCTCATCCTTTATGAGACACGGTCCCGCCTGATGACCATGACAACAGTTTACCATGGTGCTATATCAACATGTGAAGGTTGTTATTAAAGAATCATCATCTGTTTCCCACAAACGACAGGTGGATGATACATGCTCTGTACAAATCCTATGCTATCCTTGTACATTATGTACAAATTAAACGTACGCATATGAGAATCCTGTCGTTTTTATTCACGACACTACACCGCAAGTCGACGTTGGTTGGGACTGGATCTCGCCATCGAGCGGGGAAAACCAACGCCTCCTCCCACAATGGAAACAGGCACACTACCCTTACGAGACTAATGATCTTAGCAGATGACTCGCTTGGTATCTCTAATCAATCAACCCTATATTCCCCCTCTTTCCCTCCCTACCTAACTTCAACTCTCTTCATTCATCCTTTACCATTTTACACATTCCTGACCCTCTCCATTCCTTCGTTCTCTTCTTCCTTTTCTCCTTTCCTGCCATATTGTATTCCTCTCTCCTTCATTTATCTCATCATAACCGGTTGAATCATAAAGAGAATCAATGAGGAATTTCTTTCCATTCATCCACCACAATATCGTTACCCTCTCAACGGCCTACTCCCGTAGCTTATTCTTGTCTTCCCACCACGCCACTAACCTGTGTACTTGCACGTAACCAAAGAAAATCAAAAACTTTCGCTCTTCACAGAAACGCCTGTAATGTCGACCACTGGGAAAGAGGGTCGTCAACACAGCTTCGCCAGGTGTCGCCTGTAAAGGCTCGCACCGCCCCTCCCCACTCTTCCCCGCAAACTTTACCCCACCTCACTCCGTTTTCCCGCTCTCCCTGTCCCGCTCAAGCTGTGACTCACTCTGCCCAGATTCGAGTAGTTCCCCCCTCTCTCTTCACTGCTACATCTACACCCGTCCTTCTCCTCCTGCGCAGCCCCACTTTACCCCGCACCACTCCGCCGAGCCCCACCCCCTTCTACTCTGCTACACCCGCACCTGGACCCGCTTCGCCCCTCTCTCCATGTTTCACCTGCTCCTTCCCGCCCTACTGCGCCCTACCCCGCCCCCTCCGCTTCGTCCTGTCCCTCTCCTCCAACCCGTCCCTCCCAATATTCACCATCACTCCCTTTCGCCCCTTGCCCCTACTCCCCCGCCGCTTCGTTCTGCCTTGTGTGGTGTTGTGAAAGCGCCCCCCGCGCCGTGCGCGATTGATGAAAAGGCGGGAAACCGTACGCCTCCGCCGGAGCGGCTCCAGCGCGATAAACTCCGCACGCACTACGCCCGGCTGCCACAATGGCTGGCGGGCGCATGGTTTGGGGCGCGGGGCCGCGGCAGGGCAGGGGCGAGGCGGGGGCGTAGCGAGGGGACGCGTGGGGGGGGGCTGGGATGAGGGCGGGCGCGGTGGGGAGGGGAGGAGCGATAAGCGCGGGGAGGGTGAGGGTGAGAAGGGTGGGGGACGAGGAGCTTGGGGCAGGGAGCGCGCGGGGGCGGGGGGCGGGGCTCAGACCCGAAGTCCCTGAACAAGAGCACGTCGGGGCGTGGAGTGAATGCGCCGAAGGCTGGCGGTTTTCGCATGAAAATGAGTCATCACTGGCGACTCATACCAACGCAGGTATAGAACAGTTTCCCTAAGGATGAGCCAAACTGACAGTTAGTGCTGGTAACATAACTGAAGGTTCTGTGGTCGTTGTGCCCTCGAGCCCATTAGACCCCCCTCCTGCATTCGTTCGTTTGCAGTTGGCTAACTTGTAAATGGCTTCGACGCTTCCTTTTGTGATGTCCTCGTCCGACAAAAATATAGTGCGCCGCAAGAAATAATTGAAGTTAGGAAGTGCAGTGTTTTGTACTCTTCTGTAAAAACTCTTTTTTTCTGTAAACATTACATTTACTTTTCGAGTGATAAATATTATGTTTATTTTAAAACCGAGACTTGAATGCGAGATGCGTACCTGTGCACGAGTTTCCGGCTTAAAATCATTTTTCTTTCTATTTACATTCGTGGCAGTTTTCTTTTATTGATTGTGAGTGCATGCTAAGAGATTTTTCACATACGTAATTAAATTTAAATATTTCCTGGACTCGCGTACGTGCTTATACCTCAGCGAAACTCTTGGACTTCTGTATACTGATGTTTTCAAATACTTTACGAAGAGGCGTGACTGAACAGCTGTCGCGGCGGAGGGATACTACTCTGAATTATGTGTGATGTTCACTTGTTACGCGAACTGTCACTTTGGCTCATCCTTAGGAAAATCCTTCTATAGCGGCAGTCGTCAAGGAATGGTTTCAACACCGTCACAGCTAACATTCTCGATGTCACTTCAGCAATTGTGACTAGGAGGTCACAGGATTCGAATCCCGACGGTGGAAAAGTTTTGACAGTAGCTCGATAGCATGGTCAAATTCAGCCACTTTCTGGAGGAGAATGGGCCCGGATAATTATATAATAACATATTTTCCTAACGTAACTCTACCAAGTCGAATCAATGATATATCCACGTTTCATATCGGTTGGTACCAGAAAACGTCAACTTTTTACTACCTATTTTACCCAAATGTACTTATATTTACATTTATTACCCAAAAACACATTCTTACATATTACTGCAATTTTTATTTAATTATTCATTTTTCCTTTATGTTCTTGATAAGGAATCTTCCAGGCAAACAATTCAGCATTGTCAAACATTTTTCTGTAGCCTCCTCTCTAAAATACCGCTATTGCATCGCATTGAAATAAGTCAGTCCATAAATGCCGACGTTATTGCAAATAAAAGTTTCAAGGCGACAACGCAATCCATAGCTTCTGGTGTTAGTTTACTGCCCGAGTAACGCACAGAACAGAAAGGAAGTTTGGTTTGTGAAAATGATACATTTAGCCACGCAGCCACCTGGCATCTTTCAGGGTTATCGCTTTGTTACGATTCTATGTGGTGAATTAAAACACAGCTATTATTTTAACAAAAACGTTTTTTTTGTTTCTTAAAGGTACGCTAAAAATACTTGATTAATGTACAGATAGTCTTCGCTGGAATATTTATTGATACCAAGCAGTTTCTTTTTATTTTCACTACATTTCTCTTCATTATTTATTTTTACTGTTTACTTCTTTCGCATTGTCGCACAGTCCTAAACGCTGACCATAGTTCACTGCACTGACCACCGTCCGACGCACTAACCACTGTCGACTGCACTGACCACCGTTCGATGCACTGACCACAGTTCACGTCGCTGGCCACGGTTCACGTCACTGAGCACAATCCACTGCACTGCTATTCACCGCGATGCACATACTTTACAGCTCAGCTTGCACATCACACTGACTCACGACCGCCGGCGCGTCTTATTTATACTCGGCTGTCGCCCGCCTAGAATTTTCTGGAAATTGTCATAAACATAGCGAACACTCCGGGACAATTTTGTTCGGGGGGCGCCGGCAGAAAAGATTTCTATATGGATTTGACATGAAAGCAGTTTCTTTATTTCCCTATGGTGTGTTAATTTGTTTATTATTCAGATTTTGTTTTTATTTATGAATAATTAATTATGGAATACAAGTTATTTTATTATTAACAATATTATTATTATTATTTAAAATGATAATATAAAATTTCATAAATTTCAGAAACTCTGCGGAACTATACAGAAGACTCTCAGACAGAATTTACGTACAGATACTGAACTAAAAAGTTTTACAAAACAATGTAAGTTCCAATGATAACCTATGGATGTGGATATTTGGTAGAATATATAACAGATAAGATAGAACAATAGAACAGATAAGAGAAAAATAGACGCCGCGGAAATGAGATTTCTTAGACCTTTGGCGGGCTATTAAATACTGGCCATAAAAGGAACTCGCACATTACAAATGAATTCAAGATCTTTAACCCAACTGAAAAAAGACATACTAAGAGAGAATTGGCATGATCATTTAATGAGATTGCCAGAAGATCAAATGTCAAAACCTTCCACATTTACAATCCAAAAGGGAGGAGGAGTAGGAGCAGACCAATAAGGTGACGGAAAGATATTCTTGAAGACGGAGTGGGCCAATGGGCTCAACCCATTATTATTATTATTATTATTATTATTATTATTATTATTATTATTATTATTATTATTATTATTATTATTATTATTATTATTATTATTATTAGTATATGTTCTTAAAACATTAATATATTAATTGCTGCGGAGTACTTCACCCCGTTCACATCAAACTGTACAGTTTCTCCGTAGCACTTGTTGAAACAGTTCCACTTGTTTTTTAAATAGGTAATTATTTTACTATAAATTACACAACCTATTACTATTTGTCTAGACCGAATGACTTTAAGCCATTACAATAAATACATCTTAAAGCGCATGGCTTTTCGAATTCCGGTATTCACCCTAGATGAACTCCATCACATTAAAGACGCGGAAAAGAGACCATAAGGTACAGCTCAGGGAAAAAAAACTGAAAGGGAAAAAAGCTGCCGTCAGAAGTAGAATACATGCTAACTTACCAAACACTTTCTTTATTTTTATCGCACAGATCCAGGTATGTGTTATTGTTTTCGATATGGTTGTTTTTGTTGCAGTTGTTGTTGTATTATAAATTACATAATTATTATTAATTGTAAAGTTGCCCATGCTATTATTGTTTCCAATTACAATAATTTTGTACGTTATCGAACCCGATATTTACGGAAGGTTGAATCATTAAAACATTGAATATCAAAGAAGCGCTGAATTAAGGGTAATCTCCAGATTCATTAAAGGACTCTTTCACAGATCGGGGAAGGAAAGGGATAGGACAAATGCTCATAATTTCATCTTCATGCTTGTGCCTAAGATTACCCCTTCACAAGTCTCCCCGTTTTCTCCCCGTGCCTCGAGCGCGTCTTCTCTTCAAGACCAGAGTCGAATCTGCCTATCGCTCGCGATCTGCCGGCGCTGCCGCGAAGTCTCGGCGCGTGGCGTGGAGCCCAATGGCGGCGGTGCTGTGATCACGCCGTGATTAGCGTAATTACACTGCGCGGCTCGCAACTCGACACTCGCGCTTTCTGGCGACGCGCGGTGCAGTGCGGGCGCCTCCTCTTACATTAGGCCGCGTCGTTCCGCCTCCGCCCTCTCCCCTTCGCCCGCACCCCGGTGCCGCCGCGGGTCTCCCTAGCCTCTGCGGTGGGCGCTCTGACCACCCTCTCGCCGCAAACGCCCACTGCCACGACCCGCGTTCTCGCCCGCCCGCGGTGCCACTGACAGGTGCGGCCACACCACTGGACCTTGTGGGACACCAATGTTTCCTTCCTTTTATTTTTAATATTAATTACATTTCCTCTATAAACAATGTATTTAATATTAATACATTTATAATAATAATTAATTAGTATTTATTATTATTAGGAGTAGGAGTAGGAGTAGGAGTAGGAGTAGGAGTAGGAGTAGGAGTAGGAGTAGGAGTAGGAGTAGGAGTAGGAGTAGGAGTAGGAGTAGGAGTAGGAGTAGGAGTAGGAGTAGGAGTAGGAGTAGGAGTAGGAGTAGGAGTAGGAGTAGGAGTAGGAGTAGGAGTAGGAGTAGGAGTAGGAGTAGGAGTAGGAGTAGGAGTAGGAGTAGGAGTAGGAGTAGGAGTAGGAGTAGGAGTAGGAGTAGGAGTAGGAGTAGGAGTAGGAGTAGGAGTAGGAGTAGGAGTAGGAGTAGGAGTAGGAGTAGGAGTAGGAGTAGGAGTAGGAGTAGGAGTATTACTATAGCCCAATAAATCCATTGAGGGCAAAGACCTTCTCAAGATTCAGAGACAGCAGCAGAGTATTCAACACACCAGCTACTTCTGATGCAGGTTGGTATGTAGTTGGCTTGTACCGGGAGCGGTATCTCAATGCATCTACTGATGTCACAGCAGTGCCTTTGATCGGAAGGTCTTAGATTCGAGTTCTGACGACGGCAGGATTTTCGACACTAGATTTTCAGCTAGGTCGAATTCAATCGCTATCTGGAGGAGAATTCTAGCGAATGGCTGCTCTGATCGGTACTTTGCTGTGGTTTCTCCGATCAACATCAGGCGAATGCCGGAGCAGTACTCTAACAAACGGGCCACGGACTGCGTGCGATCTTTTCTTCCTCTTCCTTATCATATCCTCTCCCCTTACACACGCACACACTAACATGCACTACACCGCACACCGGGAGGATCACCGCCATCTCCCGAGAAAAAAGCACTACTCTTACGGAACTAATGACCAAAGCTGTTGACGCGCCCGGAATCACTAAACAACCAACCAACCAATCAATAGTTGGCTTCTGATACCAGTTGGTTTCATGAAACGCTTGAACACAGTTTACACACATATATACTTAAACACTTGAAATTTTCACAAATTCTTTGTGCTATCATAGTTCTCAACTTATTTCAGACTAATAGAGTTAGGTTTATTCAACTAAATGTCACAAATTCCTGGCTACTAATTCTAAACATGAGTCTAATTACCTTTTTCAACAGATCTTTCTTTTTTAATAACTTTATTGGAAATGACATTTATTTTTCGATTAAAAGAAGTATATTTTGAAAATGATGTTCACTTGATGTGTCAGTCTTGTCCGGTTAATTTGGTATGTGTGTATACACGTTTTGCCTCAATAAGACTTGCGTCCGATTAACAGAAACTTTGTGATGCGATCTATTACTTATTCAAATTCATTCCTGCTGCTTTTTGATTGCCTCTTACACCAACTTGTGTTGTTTGTCACCACTACCAAACCTCACAACTCCCTCCTCTTCTGTTCAGTTCTCATCTTTCTCCCCTGCAGCGCGTTGGGCACACACACACAATACGCGTTCTCGCCAGAACCCCTTATCCCACGACCACTGATTACCGACAGTAAAAGCATTTAATGCTTCGGGCTTCTCCCTTGAGCGACAATCGCTTCTCTTCTTCACTTGTAATACGTTTTTCTTTTCTCGTTCCACAGCTTGTATCGGGCAATGAGAGTCTCCGATGATTATTGGAAGTTTCCAAGATTAGAGGGATAGGCCTAACGAAGGTAAGTAATGAAACGATTGCTGGGTGCTAAGGATGGGAGTGAGAATACGATAGTGAAGGAACATCGAACGCAGTTTACAGGCCGTTTTCTAGAGTGCTGCTTTGCTACGCGCACCGAAGCGTTCAGAGAAACCAAGGAAAAACATTGATGAAAATAGTCACCCTTTATCAATTCCGCCACGCGCTGTATTAAACTCGTCAGCCAAATCTCGGGCACCTGGCAGGGATCACATCCACGACCTTTAAACATCTGTACGGTCGATACATAAAACGTTTACTAAACGCTCGCTGCATACGGTGTTGTTACCATCATCATTAGTCTGTTTCGGGAATATGCTCGCTTCGAGTTTCAGTACTTTTCAGTGTCTCAGTTCATAATTACCCTCATACATTTTAGTTCAATGAAGCTGCGAGTCCGATGAACAGATGAGGTATATTCCAAAACTACATTGGCTTCCCAATGTTTCCTGCTGGCGCCTCCTGTTACATGAGCTCGCCTCCCTTCGCCTTTCCCCTCGCCCTCCCCTTCTGTCCCAGACAGCCCTCAGCCCTCTGCAGCTGCTGCTGACCGCGCGCTCGCCGCAAACGCCCACCTCGACACCCACGTGCTCCACCGTGGACATCCACCCGGTGCGGCCTCCGAACTGGACCTTGCGGTACACTTTGCGGTTCTTCGATTGTTTCCGGGCGTGTCAACTGATATGCTCATTATTTCCGTCAATGAAGGAGGTTAGGTGGTCCTCTTCTACTGGGAAATAGTCAGTGAGACGGAGAGAGGGAGGGAGAGAGATAAAGAGAGAGGGAGGGAGAGAGATAAAGAGAGAGGGAGGGAGAGAGATAAAGAGAGAGGGAGGGAGAGAGATAAAGAGAGAGGGAGGGAGAGAAAGAGAGAGGGAGGGAGAGATTAGACGAAGAACTACTAGGCAGTTTGAGGAATTTTGTCCCCAGGTATCTCGCCCACTGAGGAACCGCTGCAGCCGGGATAAGCTCCTGAATGCTCTCCCGTTAAGTGTGGTAGTAAAGTGCATGTTTGTGTGTGAGTGGGAGGGTATGTTAGGTGAGAGCGGTGGACCAGAATGAGGAAGGAAATACCGTTCGCAGTTCATGATCCGTTATTGACAACAAACCACGGAAAACTACCGATCACAGAATCCGGTCATTAAAATTCTGCAGATCCTGGATGTGTCTTAGTTATCTACATGGCTGGTATCAAAAATCCACCATCGTCCGATCTCGAACTTTAAGTTCTCGCAGTCATAGTCGCTGCTGTTACAAAAGTGATTGAACTGAACAATCTCAACCTGTCCTTTTTCCGATCAAAACGAACATCTTTCTAGAAGATTTTAGCATTGTATAATTTAGTCTTCTGTCCTCTGAAAACCCAAAATATTTTATCCTGTTTAAGATGCTGGTCTGCCTAGGAGATTTTTTACGCGTTATAATATGTATCCTATCTGCTTCTTTGTCTTCATAGCGATCTCTCATATTATCGTGAATTGCCTCGCTACTGCCCCTTATTCACCCTCATCCCCACCCCCATTCAGCTCCCCCCTCTTGCAGTGAGCGCGGGAACCACATGCTTGCCGCAAACACCCACAGTCACGTTCACACCTACGCCCACGTCCGTAGGGTGGCTACCAGCTGCGAACATTGAACTAGCCCTTGCGGGACACCCATGTTTCCGTTGCCTTCGAGGGTTATCATTTTGATAAATTCGAAGATACCGTCATATTTTCAGTCAGTAGGCTTTACCCTGTAAAGGAAATGATCCTGTTATTCAACGTTCGAGGGCGGTTACTTACATCAAAATTGAATTAGAATTAGACGTTGATTACATAAAATTGTGATGTTTTGAATCAATACAAGCTTGATCATTAAGGAATGTCACCTGACAGTAAAGGATGGGCAATAAATTATGAAATATATCGCATGAATATACTAATAACGTTTTAAATTCGGAAAATGCCGACGGGTACCTGATATGAACTCAAAAGTAAGAGCTTCTTATGTAAAGCGAGTCATGTAGAATCCGTAATTATTTTCTGTCTTCGTCTGTCCGGCTGATCTGCTGACGCCACTGCAGTGCCATTGACAGGGATATGCGAGGTTCGAGACCCGACAGTGGCTGGTTTTGGAAACTATCAAGATAGCTAGGTCGAATTCAGCCTCTGGCTCAGAGACTGGCTGCTATGATCGGTAGTTTTCCGTAGTTCCTCCGTTCAACACCAGACAGTTGCCTAACAAAAGAGGCCACGAACAGCGCGCATTTTTTCCTTCCCCTTCCTTGTCCTATCCTCACCCTTTGCTTACAGATTCTTAAACGCACTACATTATCAAACATGTCGGAACAAAAGTCGAGAGTTTAGAACTAGCCCGGGTAGAGAGGTGCCCCACTGATGGTAGATACCTAGGCGGGGAAGCCCCACAAGCCGACGTGTAGGACTGCGTCGGATCTCGCCATTCAGCAGGGGAGTAACAACGCCAGCTCACGAGATAAAAGTTCTCACTGATTCTTATTCGAAATATTTTTTTTGGTTACACTCTTTCTGAAAATCCAATTCAGTTTCTTTATTTGACAATGATTTGTATGATTTCATTTCTAGAAACAAGTTTCCCTATTAAATTCTTCTGCATCTTCGTTCCACGAAAAATTGAGCCTTAAGGATGCCGCATAAATTCAAAAATACATTGTATACCCTTGTGGATATAAATGTGAATAAAGAGCAGTTTACATATATTAAATTAAACAGTAAGTTAAATATAATTACTTATGTATATATTATATATATAATATATATGTAATTATATAATTACGTTGCAAGCAAGCAATTGTTACACAAATTCCAAATTCGAAACAACATTAACAAAATAGTACTCTTACTTCCTCATTGTGGTTTTCTATCTTGTATTTTTCCACCTCCCTCCCTGAATGCATACATGGCCATTGACTCGCTCAAAAATTGTAACTTAATTCATAAAATTACACAGGACTTGATCTTCCTACATTATTTCAAATCCAGCATTATTATTTATTGTTATATAAAACCAGCATTATTATTTATGGTTTGGACAAATGAATACAATATTCTTCACTAATAACTAGAAATTTTGAACTCGTGACTCGCGGAGTGCAACAAAAAATTCTCGAAAGACTTGGTCTGTCTTCAATTTGAAATTCGTTAATGCATGGCTTCTAATTGAAGCCCACAGCAGTAAACTTTTACTGCTCTTTTATAAGCCGTAAAACATAATATTGCGTCGACGAGTTAAGTTTCCGTTAGACGTAAACTGCGCTTGCATTTTTTATTGCCCAGGTAGTTCAGCTGGGAGTTTTATCCACAGAATCTAGAGCGACGAGTTCAAGCCATAGCTCATGCTGCATTCGAATTTTAGTAACAGGTGCAGATACCGACAAAAAAACACGTGCGGGAACGTCAGACCTCAATGTGTTCCAGAAATATTGAAAAGTGCTTTATAGTCGCTCACCAATTTTTTCCCCGTCGCTACGTTTTCATGTTATATGTCCGCTCCGGGTGGTTGGTTCCTTTATTCGGGAATTTGAGGTAAAGGTGGAAGAATCAACGATCGTTATCGGCGTTAATATATTATATTTTTGTTATTCATCTTGCTCGGCATGTGCCCTTAGCATTCGTGTAGGACCTTACAGCGCTTTTTTATATTATTAGTGTAGGTTTACATGACTGTTGTAGCTGTTCCATGATTGTTGAAATGTATAATCATTATATGATTATTATGTTCATTTCAGGAAAACATAATATTGTACGAAAATATTAATCGTGTCAAGTCTCCTTATGACGTCATAAGGAGACCCATTTGTGTCAAAAAAGCCCTGGTCAAATTTCTATTGAAACGTTTCTGATGAGGATTGCCTTAGAGTTTTGAGTGGGTAGTTGACAGTACTCGAGATACTTTGCTGTAGAATTTCGTGGATAGATGAGAGAAATGTATTACGATGGGGGTGATGAGTTCTTGGAGAAGCTTGGAGTTTGGAGTAAATCAGGATGCTTTAGTGCTTATTCTTTATTTTTTTCATTCAGATATTTATTTTCAAAGGTTTGCAATTTGAGAATATTGATTTTCGATGCTGCGGCCCAGAGTGGAGAGGCATACCTTAATATTGAACAATCATGGATTGTTAGAGATATGAGTGCGTGTAATTGATTTGGGGATCATTTATTGAAAAGGGGATATAACTGAGTGTACGTCTAGTGGCCTGGGCAATTCTATTCATATTTGCTCTCTTAGTGAATCTGTCGAATAATATTGCGAGGTATTTGTCCGTGTCGGTTGCGGCAATCTGTACTCTGTTGGTAGGTAAGAGTAGGTGGATTGATGAGTCTTTGTAGAGGGAATAATTTTTCTTGACTTTTGCTTGTCTTTATCTGAATATGCAATTTATTGTGCTCAATCAGAAAATACAGTGGGATGATGTTGAAGATCTTATATTTTCCTTTGTGGAGTAGATTGTTGGATCATCTGCAAAGATGACAATAGGTGTTAATGATGTGGTATGTACGTCGGCGGTGTGGATGGGGAATATGTTTCGGGAGAGCCTTGAGCCCTGCGTTACTCCTGTTTCGATGAGATATGGTGACAAGGCGAGGGAGACGTATCAAAAATGTTCACTTACTGAGGAAACCTTGTGTTATACGTGTGATGTACTGAGGGGTGACAATGTTTCGAAGCTTGAATATCAGTTCTGGATGCTTCCTGTAAAAAAAAGCTCTTTCAATGTCTACTGCTGCTACATGTTTGTGGTAATGGACTTCTTCATTTATGTTCTGAGTCAATCGTAATATTTGCTGGTAGGTAGAAACAAGGGGTTTGAAGCCGAACTGATGTGGTGGTATTACAATTAAGTTTGTAAGAAGTCGTTTTTGAAATAAATTTCCCGTAGAATGTAGCAAAGTACGATAATTCGGTGTTAGCTCGTTGGGTCGCCATTTGATTTTCCTGGCTTGAGGATGGGGATGATATGTACGTATTTTCACTAACTGAGGAAGTATGACAATATCAGGGATGCATTGAATATTGCTGTAATGTGTACAATGACTTTTAGGGGAAGTCGTTTTAAGTGAGTATTCTGAGATTTGGGCAAAGCTGTTTGAAACTTTTGAGACTGCACAATAAATTTAATGATTTCGATGGGGAAGGTGAGCTTGCGCCATTATGTTATTATTAATAGTTGTATTATTAATGTTCTTGTGATTTCTTCTAAGAATAAATCATCGTGTCCATGATTGTTGGAGGCTGTGGTGTGAATGATGAAAGAAAGTATTTTTCTAATACTTCCAATTTTAGGCGGTCAAGATGCTGTACCTAATGAGGTGATGACGGAATGTACTGATAGGTTTATTCAGGATTCGCCGCGTTATATCCATGTGCTCAGATGGATTTGCCGTTAATGTTTGTAAGTGTAACTTTTGAGCCTGGGAAATGGCTAAGAGGTTTGTCACAATTTTGGTGAGAAGTTTCAGATACAATATGATAAACGGAGATCGATGCTTCTGACAGTAATTTCTTATATGACATTTGTGATTTATAAATGTTTGTAAAACGAGTGGTATAGAAGGAATTAGATTACGGTCTTGTGGGAGCGGTTAAATCCTAATGCATCTTATATCGTGTAAGTAAATTGATTTCTTTGTCTACTTCTTTTGTGGTTCTGAGTTATCGTAGTGGAGGTAGAAGTTGTGTGGCAAAGAGTTGATAATAGGTCAGGTTATCTTTTGGAGATTAATAAAGTGGGTAGGAAAAAATACGCGTGGTGATGTATAGAGAGAAAAATGATCTGAATGGAGGACTGTGTTTTTCGTGGTCTATAGAAATAGTCTCTGGAAACTCCGAACGTCGGCTTAAATTGATGGACAATAAGCATTATAAGTGAGGTTTCTAGTGCGTGCACTGCTAGATTTAGACTTTTTATGCCATTAAGAACCGATATTTTAGTCAAAGAATTTACCCCTGACTGTGTTTCACGTTATATTCACACATTATGATGGCTGGTTTGTTGTAAGTAAATAATGTATCGGTATCATCTGGCTTGTACAGAATACTTGGAAGTCATAGATAGATATTATTTTGTGTGTTGGTTGAGTTCTGTTGCAGGACTACACTTCCATTTTCTAAAGTTATGTTTGGAATACTATAGTTCTTTTTTTTTCCTAGGGCTTGTATCCAGCCGACAGCCGGTTGCCCTTTACGTCCCGAAGGGACGCATATTCGACCATACACTAGACAAACACTTGCGGGCTTCTCTAATCTGGGGTCAGCAGAACGCGAGACCCTCCGCGACAACACACACACAAAGTCAAGGGACAAACAGCCATGCCCAAGGCGGGACTCGAACCCTCGACCCTTCGGACCAAAACGCTGAGTCGGTACTCGCTCTTAGCCACCTCGGCCATCCAGGTCGGCATAGTTCTTATATAGTTCTATAATAATACTTATAGTTCTTGGTGTGATACATTGTTTCTAATAAATATCGCGACTCCTCCACTGCGCCAATCTCTTGAGAGATCGTGCTGATGTATATAATTCCTGAAATAGAAATTGTCACTGAGGGTCTCACTTGTTAGCCAGATGCACGCTACACGGATTTCATTGCTACGTTGAAAATGGGCGTTACGATGTAATCCATTTGCATTGCATGATCTATTATGAAGTAGGAGGGTGTGGGAATCAACGGAAGTGGCGTGTGACAGAAGTTGTTGGAGTGGGAATGCTGGATTTCATGGAACGAGTTGTTGGATATTGTAGGGGTTTGTTTAGTGAGTTATAGTTTGTTTATGATTTGCATTCGCGACTGGATGCGCGATGAGTATTTTCAAAATGTACAGATTTTACCCTATTGTTTAAAAAGTCAGATGTGCCATGGTAGGTCTGAACACTTTCTGTAGTGGGAGAAATCCGTTGTCCTTTATAGCGTGACTGTAAGATTAACATTGACGTCACTCATCTATTTCCAGTCTAAGACGTCGTTCATCTACGAAGTTTGTTGCATTAAACTGGTGCATGATACTGGTTCATTTATTCATACTACTGAAATCGTTGATTTAGTAGGATCTCAATATGTACGGCAATATAGCCCATTTGTTTGCGGGGGGGGCTTAAAAAGAAGTATTATCATCAATTATGTTGAGTTCAACTTCTGAGCACAATCCTCTGACTCGAGCAATAAAAGTTGTTTAAATAGCTCTTTTATTTTTCTTAGTTGTTCTGTGTGCACGAATCGATCATGGATAAGGGTTGGGGTATTTTTAACTGTTGAGAGTGGTAGGTTTTATTGAAATTACATCCGCTGTATCAGGGTAGGTGTAAGGTGTGAAAATCTGTTGTTTGTTGGAACATTATAAACTGAAAATTTGTCAGGAGTAGGGAGCTGATTAATATGAAATTGGTTATATTTTGTAAGCATATCTTGGAACTCTACTATTGGCCTCTTTAGCCAAGGTTCATGCTTACTACTTATCTACATTATCGGCTAATAACATTCCATTTGTGATGAAGTTTGCTGGACGAGTTTTTGGGAGATTGGCTGGCTAGTCTTGTATAGCTGTTGTTAGTGAGTCCCAGAAAATTACAGATGTGTCATATATTGATAACAGTTTTTAATATATGACTAAAACTGATGACACCGCTTCTGGTAAAGATGTGTACACGTCGTATGTTGTCGTTCCAATGATTGGGCGTCAACCGGACTGTTATACTTGTCCGAGTCACACAACGTTTCATTGTTGGAAGCTCATGTGAGCACATCGCCACAGGTGCGGCAGTTATTCTCCGGGAAAAACGGTTTTTGAAAAGCACTGATAAATAAAACTTTCACAATACTGCGCTAAGTCATTCACAATGTTAGTTCACAGAGCGACCTGCCTCGTCCTGGAGGGGCTTATTTGATAACTCAATTCACGATGAATTAGCGAGTCATAGAGCGCGAGACGCTGTGAAATTTTTTCAGAGTTCAGCAATCGGATTTTATTGTTATTTTATAATCCAATCTAGACTGATGAGGGAGCAATGCATTAATCAGAGTGTGCAAATTCCTCCCCGTTTTAAGAATAATAAGAAGAAAATAGGAAAAGTATGAGAAAAAAGACCAGAGAAGTACCAAAAGAAAGTCAGAGAAACACTACGAGAAGAAAGGAGGAGAAGTACGAGGAGACAGAAAAATGAAAAAGAAATACGAAGAGACAAAGACGGAGGGAAACTTCGAGGAGATAGAAAGAGGGCAAAGAATGAGTAGACAGAAAGAAGGGGGAAGAAGGAGGAGAAGTCAAACCATAAAGGAGGAAGGGAAGAATTGTAAAGATGTTTGATAGGAAAAGGAGAGGGCGAGGAAGAAGTAGAAGTAGAATAAGGAGTAGAAGAAGAAGGGAGAGGAAGAGGAGAAAGAGGAAGAGAAGAATAGACACAAAGAAGGAGGAGAAGAGTAGGAAGAGAGAACGAGGATGAGTCAGAAAGAGAAGGAAAATGATAAGGGATAAAAGTGAAAGAGAAAGAAAGAAAAGAGGAGGAGAATGAAAGGTTAAGGACAAGGGGGAAATATAAAGAGGTACGGAGCTAAAAATATTCAGTTGGAAGCTTAATCCACGGAACATAAAACGCATAAAACACGAAGCTTATTCGACATTTTTAGCCACAAGACCTTATAAATACCTCAAGATATTCCAGAAATATCGAAAGACGCTATGCCGTCGATCTCTTACAGCCAATATCTTTGCAGTCGGAGCACTTTCTTGGGCCGTTTGCAAGCACGCGCAGCTCTGCCGTTTCCGCGCATCGTGGATTGGGGTGAGGCAGTAAAAACATCTTCGTAACGTCTTTGGAACCTCTAACCGAGCGCGTGCGAGGATTTTCCTCGAAAACTTTTGCGCCGCCGCGCCGTAAAATTCCGCAGACGCTTCCCGCGTCTTTTTCCTCGACGGCGTTGGCAGCGCGGGGGGAATATGCTGAGGCATAAAATTAACAACTGTTTCATTAATGGCTGTATTATGTCTGGAGACGAGGAAAGCTGTCTGTGCTTAAGTGCTTCTGCTGTTCAGAGAGCATTAATCTGTTTTTGCGAGACTCTACTGCTGCTGCCGCCATCTGAGCTGCTACTATCCGAAAATAAAGACCAAACGGGAGATTGGGATGTCAAACCACAACGAGCGACTTGAATCAGCGGAGAATTTTCATGTGGTCTTTTCGTATAATGTTATTAGTCTTGTATAATGAACTGGTTCTTTCGTGACGTTCTTGTGCGTGGAGTGTCTTCCTTAGTTTGGAGACGTAGGACCTTCTATGTTGAGGGTCTTTGACTAGGGGAAGAATCTTTGAGTTTCAGGACGGCACTCCAGCAGCAGCCTGGAATTCTATAATATAACGGAAAAAAATAAATAATGTTTTAAAATACATAATATATTTCTTTGTTTCAACCGGGAGCGGCTGCTCAGTGCATCAACTGATGTCACTGCAGCGCCTCTGACCGAGAGGTCCTACGTTCGAGTCCTGACGGCGGCAGAATTTCCGACACTAGCTTTTCAGCTAGGTCGAATTCAGTCGCTGTCTGGAGGAGAATTCTAGCGGCTGGCTGCTATGATCGGTAGTTTTCCATGGTTTGTCCGATCAACACCAGGCGAATGCCGAAGCAGTACCCGAACAAACGGGCCACAGACCGCCCGCGATCTTTCCTTCCTCTTCCTTGTCCGATCCTCTCCCCTTACACAAACACTTTTACACTAATATGCACTACACTACCACATATTCCGGGAGACCTGTCGGGAGCTTAGAGCTTGTTCCAGCTGGGGCGGTGCCCCGCTGGTGGAAGGGTCCCGGTTAAGGGGAAACCCCACTAGCTGACGGTAGGTCGGCTCCGGATCTCGCCATTCAGCGGAGGAAGATCACAGCCATCTCCCGAGAAAAAAGCATGCACTGCACTAACGGGACTAATGACCAACGCAAATGACGCCCATGGAAACTCGAAAAAAATCAATCAATCAATCAATCAATCATTGCTTCAGTATCCATTTCAGACGGTAATGGAGAAAAGTTTCGTATTTACCTTTAAATGCGTCATTTAAACGTTGTGAAGGCTGTTTGCTTAAAATTTACTCGCTCATAGACTATAGTATTCTTGAAATTATTGAGTTCATTTTCATTATCACTTATACTCGTAATTTTTAACTTATTTAATAGATAAAATCCGTATATTTTCACCTGTGGTTGATAGGATAAACCACGCAGAACTACCGCTTACAGAAACCAGCTGCTTAAAGTCTTCTCCAGACAGTGCTGTATTCGATCTGGTCATGTAGCTAGCTGGTCATGACCAGATCTTGAAAACCAAAAAACGGGACATTGTGACTTTTTTACGAAAAAAGAAAACATGCATATAACAAAAAATATACTCTTGCTTTATTTGCTCTTATATTCAATATAAAGTTTGCCTGTATGCCTGATTTATTAAAATTGCTATGTAAGTCGACGCGAAACTCACAGAAGCAGAAGGTTTGGATTATTGAATTTCTCAGAACGAAATCGATAGCGATAAAATGTATGCAAGCTCAAATGCGATGATAGCTCATTTTCCCTTCCTATAACTAGTCTC
The DNA here is from genome assembly GCA_011170035.1 of Teleogryllus occipitalis. Lineage (NCBI taxonomy): Eukaryota > Metazoa > Arthropoda > Insecta > Orthoptera > Gryllidae > Teleogryllus > Teleogryllus occipitalis. The sequence goes on along the minus strand of BLKR01004748.1, from coordinate 69,153 downwards.
TCTCTCTCTTCTGGATTTCAATAGACTGAAACACTCTTGTTACGTGGTACATGAGCGTATGGCGCTTTGTCTTTAATAAACTAATTCAAATCTAACGGAATACACTATGATAAATTTAAAGTTGTTGACGTCATTAAATGCCATTGTGTCCAAAACGGGACCCTTTGGCGCCTCTTTTTCTTCAATCCTTTCCGACCTGAATTTTTTGTGGTCATTGGATTTTTTTTCCTTTAAGCAATGCTTTGGTTTCACTCTAAAGATGATTTCTACAAATTTTTATTGACCATCACAACAATAAAACTGTACATAACGTCGCAAGAAACGATAAAAGCACCAGAATTAAGCGCAAACAATTCTGACCCAATTGAGTGTCAGAAATAACCAATTAAATGTGGTGTCCAATCCACTGGACGCCGGGTATAAAAGGATAAAAATACGGGACAGAGGCTCAAAACGGCGGACTGTCCTGTCTAATACGGGACGTCTGGTCACCTTAGGCTAGTATCAAAAATTCACAGTCGCCGGGGTTCGAACTCTAGAACCTGCCTGTCAACGTCTCTGCAGAGGCAGCAAGTGCTGTCACTTAGTCATCGCAACGAGTACGTATTGATCCAATTGGCATCGTAAGGGCCCAATGCTGCCAGATAGCTCACTCCCGTATCCGGCGCTATTGACAGATACAACAACGATCTCAGTATTTCTACTTCTTCCATGCGACGTTTTCTGATTGAGCTAATATGTGATCTGACGTGCAGAAATGTCGGAGAATTTGGCGGAAATATATGAAGGGTCCTTGCAAGTGTGATTTGCGTACCACAAGATATATTTTGGTCTTCAAATATTCACCATTCCAGACGTAAGACTTGGGTTTTGGGAGCCACTGTGCTAACCGTTATGATACTGGATCAACCTGCTTACCAAAAATAAATCTCCAAATAATTTATATTTAGTATTTGTTTTTATACTATGATATAGTGTCATCCAGCTAACCTTGATTTTTTGTATACTCATTCCACAATTCCAGTTTCCTCTTACGTTCAAACCTACCGTTCGTTTTTTAGTTTGTTCAATGTTTCTTTCTTATCTTACGATGTTCATTTTTCCCTTCTCGTTGGATCTCGCGCGGTGACTATGGAACCATTTCGAAATAAGAGTCTGATTTCATTCGAATGCTTGCTCGTTCCTCAAACTACAGCTCTCGGAACGCGCACAATACTTCATTCCCCAACCTCTTTACTCTTCAATTCTGAGAGCCGAGTAATTGGCTCCTCGTATCTCAACGTAGTCTTCGTCGATGTGATCTAGAAAATCCACGGCAGACCTGAGTGTAAGCATAGAGTAAAGATGTAGATACCTCTTTAGTCTATGGTGTAAGCGGACTTATTGCCATATCTAATTAGGATGAAACATTATATATTTTTATTTATTAGGGACAGAAGTATTACATACTGTCAATGCCAAACACGTTCACTTCCGAGCTAAAGAGCTCTCAAAAATACTATATTCTACACACACACTCACACTCACACTCACATACACACTCACATTCACATACACACTCACACTCACATACACACTCACACTCACATACACACTCACATACACACTCACACTCACACTCACACTCACACTCACACTCACACTCACACTCACACTCACACTCACACTCACACTCACACTCACACTCACACTCACACTCACACTCACACTCACACTCACACTCACATACACACGCCACGGCGTTTCAAGTAAGTCAAAACAAAAGTCACTTCTAAAACCAAGCCATCAGTAATGAATAAACATGAGCACGGCCTACATGTCATGGAATGATTTGTCTCTCTTCGTCGCCACACTGTTGACATGAAGTTCCTCTCCTTAAGGTGTACACGCATAAAAATTTATGGTGCATTAAGGTCATGGAGTTCGTGCATTAGATCGAGAAGCTAACATAGAGATTCAGTTCATAGAAAATTTAACAATACTTTACAAACATGTTCTCTTTCTTATCGTCAAGAATTTCTTTATCGTTAAAATTTTCAGTAAACTCAAGATATTATGACTATTTACTGACAATGTTACACTATCCCCCAAGAAAATCTTCTTCACACTACGCACAGCAGAAATGCAATAACAAGTTCTTCAAAAACACTCAATATAAATTGAAGTTTGCATCCATTGGGCGATGATGAAGGTTAGGAACTCGACTATTTGGAAGCGGAAACGTCTCCGATTATCGAAAATCAAGATATTTACGAAAATATTGGTAGGAGTAAATGTTATTTGTAAGTCATTTAGTGTGACTCGTTGTGTCATGATTATATTGAATGCTGTTTGTTAAAGAGAGAAGTATATTAAAGAGAGATATAAAAGCTTCCAATAAGCAAACCATTCTTTTGAAAAGAGTCAACGTAAGGGAAATGTTTATAATCCCCAATCTGGAACATCAAATGAGCAAAGACCGCGAATCACTACCCCGTATTTCCTCAGTCCCAATCTTACGACACATAAGACTAGGGTTGCTAACAATGTTCAGGTAAAAGAGAGGACACTCGACACCCCCTAAGAAATAATAAAAAAGGCATCAACACATTTATTTTTATAAGTATTTGTTTAGGCTCTATTTATCAGCTCTATTTTATTATATATTTATCAGCTATATTTATAGCAGCAATTTTATCAGCTCTATTTCTTTCTTCTATTTTCATTTCAAGTGAAACGATTCCTTCACAAACTGCAGATGAAGATGGTCTGAGTGTCTTTTTTTATATTAGTCGCTAGACAAAGATAATATCAGGTGTGTGTCAGCGTTCAGAAAAACGATATTCATGTTTTCTATTCTAAATTAAATAATAAATGATTCAACGTAGTGTTAGTCATGTAATAAAATAAATGACAACAAATGTTAAAAATTTACTAAATGGAGGAAATTTAAAATATAAAGGAGGACGAGAGCACAATTGATGTCAATAGAGGACTGGGTTCCCAAATGGAGGATGGTTGGCAACCCTACATACGACCCGCCATTTATATACATCTGGCTTATCTCCATGACATCGAAAGGATCAGGCGTAATTGGAGGTTCGCGGATATCAGCACAGGGACTGAAGTATAGCACCATAAAAGGTTTAGGAAGGTTTAGTAATATAGTATATTACTTCCTTTAACACCGTGTGCAGTCAAAATCCATGTTTTTTGGGTTATTTATTACGAAATATCGATTGACAGCGAAATGTCTGTCCGTTTGTTAACAAAGCTGGTGGCTAAATCGTAAGTAGTATTTTCACCAAATTTTGCGTAGAACTTAAGCAAATTGTTAACATGTAGACAATAATTTTCTCAGAAACGGCTCAGAAACGTATGCAGTAAACAATGGTAAAGAAAGTGGTGCGGCCCCAGTGGTGCTGCTGCTAGCGGTGTCAAGAATGCTGATTTGCAAAATGGGTATGCCTTATATTCCAGCGGCGATTGTTGATTTGAGAACGGCGCACTGGTAACAAAGTCTGCTACTGGTTAGCTTTATTATAAACTAATAATTTTGTGTACATCTAAAATACGCATCGGGTTTCGTTGGTTCATTTATATACGTAAATACGTACAACACGTAAATACACTGAATTCAATGGAAGAAGACTGTTTTCGTTTAAACGTTTGAGTTTTTTTTAAATGTGTATTTCTCGCACTCTGTTTGTTTCAGAATTATTCAAATAGTAGTTGATGTGTAATACAGAAATTGTCACATGATGTTATTATACAATCATTAACAATATTGCGAGAAAGTATGTGCTGTTGTAGATAAATTAAGTTGGTTAATTCAATTCCATCAAATAGAAAATTCTACTGTAAGGTTCTACTGCTCAAATCAAACATGTCATAGAAGTTTATAACATTTATTCTGATGTATGAAATTACAATTCTTCATTTTATCCAGCTCATCGCTCGATTTCTCCTCAGCAAATCCAAAATTCTGTTTCTCTCCGAATGCTTCTTTTATTCACGGTCCGCGTCAACGGCAATTCTTTCTTATCTCTCGTCGCGCTCATTTCTCCATCCTTCCGCTCAGTGATGTTGCGGGTCTAACGAGCCGTCTCGGAATGAAGCAACTTCTCCCCGACCGCCAGCAGCACCAAGGCGACCGTCGCCGCGAAAGCCGTTCGTTAAGAGAAGCAGCACCGCCTGCGGTGGCGGGAGGGGATGGCGCCCAAGCAGCAGCCACATTTGCATTCATAGGCAAGTGCATTTCCTCGAAGACCGCCTTCACGTCGCCACGCTTTGGATTTATTTCCAGGGAGAATAGAGATATTAACGATCGCTCTCTACTAACGAGTCTGCGTAACCGAACTCTGCGTTGAGTGTACGATAGATAATTAATATTATTCCTACGTTTTTACGTATTCAATTCCCAAGTTCCATAATATAATATAATTAAAACGTTAGTATAATTGTGGGATGTCGATCAAGGGATTGGTCAATTAATAAAACACATTAGTTTGTGTTTTAGTAATGCGTTTTATTAACTGACTTATCCCGTGATCCACATCCCATAATTTATTAATGGTCGTGAATTCTACAATGATTAGTAAAATAGTTATTTACGATATGAGTGATAAAATTGATTTTAGTTTGCTTATAGGATTGCGCTACTCACCCTCTATCTGTCTCGTCTCGTAACATTTCCTACTCCAAAAATAAGATCACTATTTGTTACCGCACTATTTGTTTCGACAGTCTTACTGACTTTTAATTTAATTTTATTCAATTATACAAATCGCGTCATATCAGTAGTAGTAGTTGATGCAGTCACACGAAAGAATTTTGTTTTTATTGTTGCATTCATAGATTTATCTGAACACTTGAGCATCGTCTCACTTTCAGAACTGGTGCTAAAACTGGAATTTCAGGACGCGTTACATGCTATGAAAGAACCACTTTTACTAGTGGATGCCGAAAAATAGCTTTTTAATATTTTAAAGTCTAGTAAGTCGTTCAATAGATTGTGTTTCTCTTTAGGGTCAGTGATTAGATCTATTCTTTATTTTTAGATGTTTCACGATTTGCAGTTGTCGAGAGAAATCCAGGTAGTAAGTGGAGATAGTTACTGACCTCAGCAAGCATCGAAGAGTCCAGGGAACAGCTGTGAATGCTATAGGCATAATTTAGTTCAGCGTTTGCAAACTTAATGTTAACTGTTGCTAACTATATTTTTGTTTAACGTATATTCTTAGTTTCAGGCGCATATACTGTCTATTTTAAGGCATTTATTGCGAATTTTAAGTGCATATATTGCCAGTTTTAAGTGCATGGTTGTATGCATATTAACATTTTAGTGTACGAAGTTCTGGGATGTAGAGATGTCAATGTCTTCTACTGATGGCAGTGGCACCGTGGCATGCTACAAGTTTCTCAGCGCAACTAGCGTCAGAAAGGGAAATTATCAATATTATTACCACAATTTTCTGATAGTAATAGCCTAAATGTAAAAAAAAAAGAAATAAAAGTAAAAGTAAAAATTGAAATAAAAAATTACAAGTGTTCGGAAATTTACTTAGCATAATCCCGCCTACTTGTATTTCAAATGAAAAGCATTCAGTGTGACTTTCACTACCTACCGCTATCTTGTGTCGTCATCAACTGCGTGGAGGGGTGATTTCGTAGTGCTGCCAGTGCGATGGACTCTCGCTGGTAACATCGACCATGACATGCAGGTGACGCAAAAGGCATGTGCGCTTGCATGTCCTACCAATAGATTTTCTTGTTCCTTCAGTTGTAATATGTACTTTAACTTCCGAATAAATGCCTTCTAAAATTGAAATGGAATTGATAGATATACGGTTTGTAAATTGCGTTTCATTTCAAATTGAACCCTTCTTAAGTTATACTTTGATTGTCTTATATCACATTCATTGAATGCAATTCGTAAATAAACTCAAAGAGACTTTTTTTTTGTGAATAGGAAAAATGTCAAGATAATGTCATGACATTCTTTTTCCTTTTTAGTATTTTAGTATGGGCTTTATCAAGTCACGCGAATTTTCATTTTCATTTCTAATCTCATTACTTTTCTGAAGAATCCTAATTTTCAGAAAAAAATAGGAAGGAAGAACCACGTTCATAGTGACTCTCGCTATTTCTTTGTGATGGTCTCCCCTAATTGCCATGTATAGAACGTATTAACGTAGAGAATAGGCGAAATTAACAATTACTCTCTATTAAAGAGATCACATAATGCTTTTATGCGATTAATGTACAAGAATTTATGCGTTTGATTTTTACACGCAGACTATTATATGCAACTTTATTTTTATGCATATATTACATATATTTCTTGAAAAAGTTAACCAAAATCTATTTTTGAATTTCTCTTTTTCATACGTCACTACGAGTTCCCCGAAAGTGATATGAACTGTTTTGAATTTATTGGCAAATGCTCGGAATACGTTGGATTTATGTGTGTGGAGCGTATGTCAGATTAATGGTAGTTCACTCAACGAGTTCACTTAACGCTGCATTATAATTTATAGGGAGACCGTTTTGCAAGGATTGTTATAGGAAACTGCCCGGTTTGCGACCACTGAAATTGAAGTAAATGCTTTCTTGAAAATCATATATATTCTTATAATAAATTAATTCATAATATATAATAAATTATTCAAATTTCAACATATATTAGTCAGGGTGCAAAAATAATACTTGATCAGAAATTGTTGCGTTGTTACGGTAGTAATACGATATCGTAGGCTTCCGCGGCCAGAGTCATGATCTGGGCTGTCCGGGTGACGCCGCATCGAAGGCTGAGGTGCCGACGTTTCGACCGACATATCGCGGTCCTCTTCAGGGCTGTACTGCCCAGCCTTCGAAGCGGCGTCATCCGGACAACCCAGATCACGGTAGTAATACATAATTGGGACTAATAAATGTAACCACACAACTGTCTAGTGATTTATGTGTCTAGTGAAAGATGTTTAAATGTAAAGATCTGACCTGGGCTACAAACTAATCTTGATCCCAGACCACAATTCACATTTTGATGATAAATCAACCTTAACGATGGAATACAAATCCGTAAATTAGCTGCTATTTATAATTTATTGTACATACTATTAGCTTGTCGGTAACTGATCATTTTGAATACAATAAACATTGATGTTTAATGTGACAAATAAGAGAAAGTGTGTCAAATTGATTGTAGCTACTAGTTGTAAGAAGGACGATAAATCATCTGAAACATATAAAACATATTTTACGAAAATTCAAGAACTCCACGTGGCACATTCAATTAGAAAGAATTTTCCTCTCCAAACTTTCTATCCCCTCGTAAACCTCCCTTCCCCTATCAATACTCCCGTTTTCCCTCATCACGCTGTTCTCCTACTTTTCCTTTACATCCCATCCATTTTTCTCTCATTTTTCCTACTATCCTCTTTCTGATCATATATCGTCTTATTCCTTTCAGTCTGATCCTCTCCTTTCCCTTATCATTCCGTCTCAATATATCCCCTCTTTATTCTCCCCATATCTTCTCATCTCTTGCTTCCCATCAGTTTTCTACTCGTATCTTCCGTCCATTCTTTTCTCACATTTCGGGAGCGGTGGCTCAGTGCATCTACTGATGTCACTGCAGTATCTCTGACCCGGAGGTCCTAGGTTCGAGTTCCGACAGCAGCAGGATTTTCGACACTAGCTTGTCAGCTAGGTCGAATTTAATCACTGTCTGGAGGAGAACTCTAGCAGCCGGCTGCTCTGATCCGTAGTTTCTCCGATCAACACCAGGCGAATGCCGGAGCAGTACCCTAACAAACGGACCACGCGCGATCTTTCCTTGTTCTTCCTTGTTCTATCGTCCCCCCTTACACACAAATTACTATACTACACTAACACATGCCGGGAGACCGGTTGGGCACATAGCACTTGTCCTGGGTGGGGCGGTGCCCTGCTGGTGGGAGATACCTGTTTACGGAAAATCCCGCTGGTCGACGGTAGGTCGGCGTCACAAATGACCTCAGTAGTTGACGCGCCAGGAATGACTAATCAGTCAATCAAAATTTTCTCCCATCCCGTCATACCGCTCCCACTTCCTGCCTCTTCCACCCTCTTGTCACTCCCATGAATTTCCTCCCGTCTTCCAAATTTTACCCCACCCTTCCTACCTCCCCTCTGAATTCCTCTGATCCCTTCCCGGCTCCGCTCCCCGCCCCCTTCACTCCACCCCACCTCATCCCGCCCACTCGCGCTCGTTCCTGGATCAAGCCCCCACGTGACGTAATTGATTAGATTAATGAACTGGGACCCCCCCCCGCCCGCCCGCGGCGCTGCGCCGCCAACAAACACCGGCCTAACCCGCACCGCGCAGTGACCAGCGTGGGAAAGGATTGGGGACGCTGCAGAGTTAATTAATCTAATGTCGTGCTCTCCCGCAGAGAAGGTTTGTGAAGTGCGACATTCGGAGTGACCCTACTGTTTTTTCATGTGTGTTTCCTTTGAAATCGGTAAATCCGAAATGAATACAGCTTATATAGAAGAACGTAGAACGCGATTTATTTAATATTGTTAGATATGTGAGACGAGTAATAATTTTGAATTTAAACAATGTCTTCAATAATGTAATATTCTAAATGTGCAATTCCTACTAAAATAAATCATTGTGTTTTTTTAATGAATGCAAGTAGCAATTTTGATATAATAATGATCATAAATTACAATTTCAATTAAAAATGTGTGTAATAAATTTTACCAATAGGACAGTAAATTAATGTAAAATATTAATGACAAGTAGCTTTACATATTTTAATACTTAATACGTTATTATGATTAAGCACACGGTTGTTGGATTCTTATGAACACTTAATCAGTGGATTTTTTACAATCGCTGTTCGATTTTGTAGCGTAGTAATGAAGTTATTCTGAACATGTTGGGAATAATTAAGTCTTCCTTTCGTGAAAATTACGGACTAGAAGTAGGCTTTTTAAAGAAGCTGTAATGAAACTAAAAAATTAAAAATTCAAACTTTCTTAACAGAGCGTGTACTGCAACGACCATTTATCCTTGCGGATATCCAGTGATTCAATCGAAATTTCAGTTGAAGTACAAACATTTCGAAGTTTGCGGCATATTTATTCCATTCGCTCTAGGAGGTCCACGATCTGGGAGGTCTGAGATATTAAAAGAAGTTACAAGCTATAACGACTCTCTGGCCAATCAGAGGTTGACACTTTAGGAAAAACAAGGAGAGGAAACTGAAATATTTCATTTTAACAGTTATGGCGAAAAGTGGTGTAAAGTCCGTCGCGAGAGAACGCCATATTGTAGGAAGAAAGCTGTTTCGCGATATTGAAAACACTAAAGGTGTCTGAATGGCACTAATACAGCACATAAATGAGGTAAGAACTAAAAGTATTAAATAGTGCACAATTAATGGTAAAATAAAAGGAATACATTTGAAAATGGTAACTTCTTCCAATATTGGTGTTCTTAATGGTTTTAGTGTCCGTGTGTGGAATATTTTTAATATGTTTAGAACGTACATGATGACATATTATATATGTTTTGAGGAAACGTTTCGTATTTATTTGTTAAATTTCAGAATACAAATTTTTTATCCTAGGGAATTTCTTTAATGATCGGAAAAGTCCAATTCCCTTGACACTAATTTTAATCACTTTTAGATTTATAATTCATGAATCAAAATCTTACTATCCTATTACGAACAATTTGCTGTCCTCATTTATGTATAATTAATTGATGATGATGATGATGATGAAGATGATGATGTTCAAGGGTTTATGCCTCAACTAGTTCTAAAATATGCTTAGGCCGTTGAAGTACATCCTAGCAGTGTACAAAACTTCGAATATACTAGCCCTTGATACGGATAATTTTGTTACACACCGCACTAGAATTTGGACGACGCTCGTCTTTAGCCTTTACATGCGCTTTTGTACAGCAATGATAGGATAATTCTATCGACTTGGTTCAAGGATTACGGATAGGGGAACATTAAATCAACTAAGTGAACACCGTAACACGTGAATTTTACTGTCTAATTGTCTAAGCAATGCAGCCCATACATCGTGTCTATACTTGGTTTCTTCTACCGTGGCGGCTGAGGATAGTATCTCCAAGGTAGAATTCGGCATGACTTTTGGCGTTTTTCTTGGTCCCGACTCAAGGTGTCGCATGATCGCATACGCATCAAGTAGTGCTGCAGATCAAGTGACTCTAGCGGCAGGACTGAGAATGACTCCTGGTAATGACATTCATCGCAAATCAGTTGAAAAATAGGAGATAATAGCGTAAAGTTGGAATTCGCTTGGGCATTTAAAAGTCCTGTAAACAAATCTTAGCAGTAAATCCATTGAGTGAACCACCATTAAGTATGGTGTTTGTTGAAGCTAGCAATAGGCTGTCTGTTAGTAACGATTGACAAGAAAAGTTCCAAATATTTATTTATAGACAGTCAAATTATAAAATTTTTATTATTTCATATTAAAAACATTTCAAACATTCTTGTAAACGATGTATGTTTTTAATATGAAATAATAAAAATTTTATAATTTGACTGTCTATAAATAAATATTTGGAACTTTTCTTGTCAATCGTCTATGGTGTTTGTTGTATGAATTTCTTCAGAAACCTTTTCAACCAACAATGGTGCTTGGCAACTGACGTAGCATGCCAATCCTATTGCTGGTTGAGTTCTCAAGACGACCGCTAGGAAGATCGATGGCGCCGCTGTTGCTCAAAGAGCGGTGTGGCCGGAAACTTGCTCATTAGGAGATAGCAATCGCATTTCCTCGCCCTGCGTCTTGACGTAAGTAGGCCACCTTATCAGCCCCCACGGCAGCATTCAACTGTCTGGAAAGCGCGCTGTATATGCTAAGATATCGCAAGTTGCTCAACAAATCCCTAAGCTCCAGAAGGTCGCCTTTGACAAATGGATGTCACCACGTATATTCCGAAATTCAACCCGACTTTGCAGGTTGAATTGGCAAGGCAAAGACGTTGAATTGGTTGCAAAGAGGAGATTCAGTCCTTCACCTTAACACTTCAGTATTTGCTTAGGGTGTTTGGATTCTCATAACCTTCGTTCGTTTGTTTTCGTTGTTTTGTTACTTTTCAGAGATGGTGTTTCGCAAACCAAACAAAACATTCTTCACTAAATTATTATTTAGTTTGTAAGTTGCACGTCAATTAACTTGTCTTTTAATAAATAATATTTTGTTTCTTTTAATAAGTGATTTAAGATGTTTTGAAATTCCTCATGAGTACAGTTTTATTAAATGTTTCGTAACGTTGCTATTTTTATGGCTTTCCTATGAATGGACCCATTATGGGTCCAAAATGGGCCGAATAGACCTATTTTGAGACAGAATTCACTATTGTTGATGCTCTCATCTTTTATTACTTTCAGTCGGTATTAATAATACTAAACACTGTAGTTGTTAGATGTGACCGCGTAATTCAATATGGAGTTAATGATCAATAAGTTGATTTGTAATACATTTCGAGGCCTACATCTATCCCTACCATCAGGTACTGTAAAAGTTGAATAGTTTAAAATGAAGATTTAGAAAAAGCGCTTAAGACCATGAAATCTAATACGTCCTCTGGCTCGGGGAATCTGCCGGGCAGAACTACTGAAATATTCTGACCTGTATCTTCTTCCACCAATTTATATTCAAATGAATATGATAAACCAATCTGTCTTTCCACTTGTACCTCTTTACTATCATTAGCTATGACGAAATGATACATTTTATTTTGAAGCTCCAATAGGCCATTTATAAAGGATCTCGGCAGTGCAATTTTACGTATGCAACTTGTTTATTAATTCTGATGTGGGATCTGAAAAACTTCTCTCTATATTCAGAAATAATGATACTTACTTTGAAAACAACATATGCTATTGTATTCTGCAAACATGGACATGGATACAGTACATAGCAGTCGATAAACAAAATCCAAACCCCAAAATAACTTTAACAAAATATTATTCTTAATTCCTCGTTGTTGCCACCTTATATTTTTCTATTTCCCTCCCTGAATGCATGAGTGGCCAATGACTTCTTTCAAAATATTAAATTAATTCTTAAAATTAAACAAGACTTCATCTTCCTACGTTATCTCAATTTTGAACAGAATTCCCCGTTGTTTACTTCCCTGTTGCAACAGGACAGCACCCTTGACCATCGCTCCCAGTTCATTCCATCTCAATCTCGCTGTTTAATCCACAATGTCCGTGTTTTATACAGGCATTCATATTTCTACCTTTTCTTCCGATATTCCCAGATAATTTTAGTCAAACATTCCTCTCAAATTCATGACGCAATCATTCGTGTTTACCACTATCGCGTAAAAATTATAAGTCTCGACTTCACTTCAACAATAACGAAAAATCATCATATCTCGTCTCTACCTCCGACCATCACCGGATCTACGCCTCGTCTGCCCGTTCGTTCACCCTGCGCGCCTGTCGACTATTTTTAGAATATTGGGCTACTAGCACACCTATACGTTTCTACTGCGCATCTCATTCGATAAATCGAATATTATCTGTATTCTCATTGGTCGCTTGTATTACGCGTTTCATTTGTCTATTGTTTGCTTCTTGTCGAAACATTTTTATTAAAATATTTTCATTGCTAACATGTCCATTAGTTTATTTAAATGTTATCTTGTATTGATTATTTTCTGCGTTTTTGTGTACATTTACATTGTTGCTATCGTGCCCACGTCCATTGTTGCTATCGTCGTATTACTTTCGTTTACTAATTACTTTGTTTATACGTATCGTTACTTGTAATGATCTATATACAATATGGTCTCTGTAAACTGCACCAAATGCTCGAACACATGTTTTGAAGGTGCATGAATGGAAAAGATCCTCATAAGTTGTGGATTTTAAACAATGATAATTTGTAACTAAATTCCAAAATCAAAATATTTCCTTAAGGATAAACGATAGTCTTTGGCAGTGTATAAGAAACCATCGACACAAAACCTTGAAAATGTGATACTGGTGGATAAATAATTACTCCCTATCCTACATCGGAAGTTTCAGAAGAAAAAAGTTCGCGGATTATGACCAGCAAAAAAATTATTGCAACACACATTATATTTGCGAATTACTCGGAAAGACCTAGACCTCCTAGGCCTTTTACGCCAAGGTTGCGTGTCTCATAGGGACCCTAATGTTTTTGACGGCAAGTAAATTCTGATGATAACGTGTTTTGGAGGATGGGTAGATGACAAATGGGGAAATGATGAATAGTTTGGGTAGAGGTAAAGGATAGATGGGCGACAGTGCGGAAATCAAGGGGGAAAGGTTGGATCTGGATTATGTTCTTAGGCATTATTCCACCAAATACGACTTTTTAGTCCTCCTTTTTTACAATTACAATTATTTAGTTATTTTCGGTTCCCCCTCTCTACCGTTATTACAGTTATTAAAAAAGAAAAGCCGAAATAAATGTAAAATTAAATTGAAGGAAAACAATAAAATGATTTTGCACGATAAAATTAAAGGAACTATTTTATTTTCTGTATAGGAAATATACAATACCCTTTTGTTGTGATTTAGGATTCCTAGATTTATAATTGAGAAATGTAGAAAGCATGTATGTAATAATAATAATAATAATAATAATAATAATAATAATAATAATAATAATAATAATGTATAATTGTGTGTGGCATCTGTGTTGGCATTACGTAACACTTCAACTGCAGAATATTGTCCTTTCTTTTCGTCGCTTTGAAAGAAAGGAGGAAATTGGGAGAAACACTGCGCAGTGTTGCACTCCCATTATTTAGATACTCTAGAACAATATATGAATTAAATGATTATATGGGAATTGGTGGTAGTTGGAAAAGCTCCACAATCGGCAAACACGAAATGGAAAAACCTCATCTCCTTGGCCGAGTTGGAGCTTGAACAAGAGCGGTAACCACCGCCGCCGTTTAACGAAAATGATTGATTGATTTTTTTCGTGTCTCCGGGCGGATCAACTGCTTTGGTCATTAGTCCCTTTAGTGTAGTGCATGTCTTTTCTCGGGAGATGGTGATTTTCCCACGCTGGATGGCGAGATCCGGCGCCGACCTACCGTTGGCTAGTAGGGTTCCCCCTAACCAGGACTCTCCCCCTAGCGGGGCACCGCCCCAGCGGGGACAAGCTCTAAGCTCCCGACCGATCACTCGGAATGTGTGGCGGTGTAGTGCATGTTAGAGTGTGTGTGTAAGAGGAGACGATAGAAGAAGGAAGAGGAAGGAAAGATCGCGCGCGGTCCGTGACCCGTTTGGTAGTGTACTGCTCCGGCATTCGCCTGGTGTTGATCGGAGAAACTACGGAAAACTACCGATCAGAGCAGCTGACCGCTAGAATTCTCCTCCAGACAGCGACTGAATTCGACCTAGCTGAACAGCTAGTGTCGAAAATCCTTCCGCCGTGGGGAGTGGGAACCGAGGACCTCCCGGTCAGAGGCGCTGCAGTGACCTCAGTTGATGCACTGAGCCACCGCTCCCGGTTGAACGGAAGTGGATCGGCCGCCGCTCCTGAGGGGCGAATTGGTCGCGGTGCGTGGGCGCCTGTGGCGACGCGCGCGTCGGAGCGAGGGCGCGAGGCCCCGGCGGCGGCGGCGCTCGCCACGCGCACGTGCCTCCCCGCGCCCACGCGGCGCTGCCCGCGGCCACGCCCACTAATTGCGCACGCCTACGCGCCTCCAGCCATCCGCCTGCCCCCTCCGCCCTTGCACGCGCGCTCGCATACGCACTCGCTATCCCTTCTATCCCGCCCTCCCTCCGTCCCTCTCTGCCCTTCCGCCCGCCCTTCCCTCCCAAACACCCTTCCCTCCCAACCGCCTCTCCCTCCCAACCGCCCCTCCCTCTTAATCGCCCCTCACTCTCTCGCACCCTCCCTTCCTCTATCCTTTCCCTCTCTTTATTTCGCCCTGTCCTTCCCCCTCCCCTTCTTCCCTCTATCCTTCTTCGCGCTTCCTCCATTCCTGCTTTCCCTCCCCTTCTTCCAGCCCCTCCTCTTCAACCATTACCTTCCTACCCCTACCTCCCTTCCTCTTGCCTCTTCCCTTCCTCCAGCTGTTCCTCCTCCTTCCACCATTCTCTTTCTAACCCTACCTCTTCGGGCTTTACCCTTCTCCCAACCTCCCGTCTTTCCTCCCATTCTCTCGACCTCCTGCCTTCCCACCTCCTCGTACTCCATCTTTGCAATTACCCTCGCCATTTCTCCATCGTGTCCTCTCTGCTCCTGACACGAATTCCAGATTTCCCGGTCATTCAGCGTTCGTCGTCCAACTCACCTGCCCCTCCGCCCTACCCCTTGTCCTCTCCCGCGCCACCTCGCCCTGCCCCCCCTTCGTCTTCAACCTCATGTTCTTCCCTCATTCTCCCAATCCCGTTCTCACTTTCTTCCAGTCGCCCACTCCCTCACGACATCCCTCTCCCCGTTACTCTCTCCTTTCTCACCCTTATCCTCTTCCTGTCTGCCTACTTTCCCGCCTTCTCCCGCTGCTCCCTCCCCTGCCTACGTCCCGTGCGGGCTGCGTAGGAGCCTAGACTGGAGTAGTGCTATCGTTATGTGGTTCTTGATCTTCACTTTTTTCTCCAATCCCCTCAAACTCGCGAGAATGCGCCATCCTCTTTAAATGAGCCACTGCCTCACAGGGCGGACTTGGGATCGGGATCGAGCCAAGCGAAGGGTGGATGAAGATGAAGCTACTCTTGTAGGTCACTTGTAAGTTGACGTAATGCCTGATTTAATTCAACTCTCGGGGAATTATGAGATTTATTGCCCCTTGTAATAGCTGTGTGGAATGTAAAAGAAATTAACCCGTATTTTCCGTTTGGAATGTTGCATTCATTATGACAGGGGTTTTCAAACTGTGCGTCGCGGCTCCCAGGGGCGTCGCGGCCATATGGTACGGGCGTCGCGGTGATTTATTAAAAATGATCCTGAGATACTTTCCAGCAGACGTACTTTCCAGAAGGGTAGAAAGTTCTTTCCAGAAGAGGTTGTTCATAATAATTGGATCAAAGAGTCCTTTCCAGTTTCCAGCACGGCACCGGGAGCGGCAGCTCAGTGCATCAACTGATATCACTGCAGCGCCTCTGACCGGGAGGTCCTAGGTTCAAGTCCTGACGGCGACAGGATTTTCGACACTAGCTTTTTAGATAGGTCGAATTCAGTTGCTGACTGGAGGAGAATTATAGCGGCCGGCTGCTCTGATCGATACTTTTCCGTGGTTTCTCTGATCAACACCAGGCGAATGCTGGAGCAGTACCCAAACAAAGTGGCTACGGGCCGCTCGCGATCTTTCCTTCCTCTTCCTTGTATCTACACACACTTACACTAACATGCACTACACTATCACGTATTCCGGGAGACCGGTCGAGAGCTTAGAGCTTGTCCCGGCTGGTGCGGTGCCTCGCTGGTGGGAGTGTTCTGGTTAGGGGGAAACCCCGATAGCGGACGGTAGGTCAGCGCCGGATCTCGCCATCCAGCGGGGGAAGATCAACGCCATATCCCAAGGGAAAACATACACTACACTCACGGTGCTAAAGATCTAAGCTGTTGAGGCGCCCGGATTCACTAACCAACCAATTCAGCACTGCTGTGGAGGAGGTTGTGGGTTTAGATTCCGCTACGAGGAGCTTGCAAAACGCTATAAGCAATAAGGAAATCATTTGACGAAAAAATTATGAAAATGCAAATAAAAATAAATGCAAGTATGCAGGTGTGTAGGAGGGTAGATCCGTATGTCTAGTTTCAGATTTCCTACAGAAATCTCAACAACATTAAACGCTAAAGAACAAGAGCAACTCATCGATATTTCTTTTGACTCCAGATTAAAATCGAAGCTCCATTCATCACCACTCATCGAGTTCTGGAGCTCAAGGAGTATTGAGAAGTAGGTAACATGGCCCATCGAATTTTGATTCCATTTGCCACATCCTGCTTATGAAGTAGAATTTTCAGCATTGGCAGTAATGAAAACCAAACACAGATCTAAATTGAAAGTCGAAAAATAATTGCGAGACGCAGTTTCAAATATTGAACTCAGATTTTTAGAATTGTTGATGAAGCTTAATCATTCAATCATTCCATTATTTTAAAAAAATTATCATAAAATTAAAAGCTGATGACATTAGATCATTGTTACACCTCCTGCCTTACAAAATGAATATCTTTAAGAGTGGTAAGCATATTTTGGAGACCATGAGCCCCGCTGAGGACGTTCGGGAATTAATTAAAAATATTCATTTTTTAAGGCAGGACATGTAACAATGACCTAATGTCATCGCCCACTATAATTGAAGTATAATGTAAATTTTATTGAAATCATCTGTTTATTACGACCAACTGGCGTTCTTCATAAAAATGAAAGAAGGATGTATATAAACTACAAGTAATTATAAAAGTTAAACGAGTTTTAATTAAGTTCATGATCTGGAAAAGTGGCCCCTCGCACTTGGAAAAATCGTATGTTCAATTTCTCGTCTACAAATGAAATAATAATCATAACATAATAATAAAAATAATAATTATATAATAAAATAATAATAATCATATAATATAACTGTGATTATAAATTATTAATACTAAGGCAACTTAAAGCAAAAGAATGTTGTTTGGTTCAATTCACTCTTTAATTCCACAATGATGATACACTTCTCGTTACTAAACCAATTTCATAACAGATATTCTTTGTTCTCAAATTTCAGTTCCCCTTTTTTGCTTTTACAGCATACGCATTCTTCTCCATGCTCCATAATCTTATCGATTACGATGATTTATCACAAGTTAAACAAATTTCGTATAAAATGTTAGGAGAACCAATAGCAATAATGGGGATACATAAAGGAGTTATATGGTGAGTGATAAATAATGAAAATGACAAGGTAGTTTGTTTAATAAGGGGAAAAAAAGTGTAATTAGTGGCGAATAGAATATCATATGGACACGTGAGTAATTTCCGTGGGTATTTAGTTAACTAACGAAAAAAATCCAAGGATCGATAGTCAAAGAATAACTAAATAAAATGCTTCGGTGATATTACCCCATTAGAAATCAGAAGGCGTGCCAGCAAGGGGTGAACCTGGAGTAATAGAACTAAAGAGAAAGGGAATTAGGTACGTAATGCGCATTGAGTGAGAAGAATAGCACGTGTTACAAGCAGACGGGAGAGTCGATCCCCATTCCGTGACGATCCGATGGTGATGGAAGGTTTTCCAAGATAGTGTAAATTGTTGATGGCAGAAAGAAGTGTCTGTGTAACAAAGAATAAACCGGGCATGGAAAGAAGATGCCACAATAAGATTGGACTGTGCTGAAAATGGAAATTGAGAATGGACGCGAGAGCCACGACCAAGTGGGCTGAGGACTCCACGAACAGGAAAGTTATTAAATGGGTCATATAAATCTGAGTAATGTAAGAAGACCAAGTTTTGGAATAGATTTAAATAAATTTTCAATTAAAATAATAGGTAATGACCATGCATGCAAGGGGAGAGGAATGGAAAATATTAAATAACAACAGAGTTTTATTGTTATTGTTCTTGGGAATTGTTATGTAAAATATCAAGTGTGTGTTTTCTTTTGACGGTGTGAAGCAGAACCAGAAATTACCATACCACTTGATTTTTAAAATGTATTATTATTATTATTATTATTATTATTATTATTATTATTATTATTATTATTATTATTATTATTATTATTATTAGTCATGATAAGGAAAATTCCCGAATCCCAAATAAAAAAGAAAATATTTGCTTCGTGAATGTTCGTAAATCTGTATAGACGTCTTGTCAAACCTTAAAACATATTTTATCAGGACGGATCGACCTCGGTATATCAAAAGGGCAATTGCTGTGGTAAATAGTTTGATAGAATATCGAATCGCAGTTAGAATATTGATGATAAAATTAATTGCCGAGTAGTAGGAGTCAAATCCGCCAGACAATATATACCTATCCCGAATTCCTTTTCCTCTCCACCATTTTCTAGTTAAGTCCTTATTAAGTCTACTTCATACATTCCTTCCTTCTTCCTTCCTTCTTCCTTCCTTCCTTTCTTCCTTCCATTTATTCTTCCTACCTACCTACTACCTTCCTCCATACCAACCTAGCTACTTATCTATCTACCTCCCTTCTTACCTACGAACTATTTTGCTTCATATCTACCTTCCTTCTTACCTACGAACTAATTTGCTTCATATCTACCTTCCTTCTTACCTACGAACTATATCTACCTTCCTACGTACCTTTCTTATACCTACCTTCCTACACACCTACATACCTTCCAGTCTTTATATTTATTGGCACTTTCATAATTTTCCTTTTTCGTCCAATGAATTCCTTATAGCGTTTGCGAGCTCCTCGTAGCCGAACCTAAGCGCACAACCTGCTCCTCCGCAGCCGTGCGTCGCCCGCGCTGAGCTGTGCGTGCGTAGCTGTGCGTGCGGCACTGGATTAGAGCAGCTGCGGCGCCGCCCGTTGGACAGTGCGTGTGCGTGCGCGTGAGGATTTGGGGCTCTCGCCGCAAGACACACGCAACGTGGCCCGATGCCCAATGCAAATGCCGAGTCTTGGCCCGGAGGATTTACTCAGAGAACGGCGATATATTTGGTTGGCTGTTGGAGTAGAACAATGTATTGATTAATGCAAGAGAAACACGGAAGGAAAACAATACGGCCTTAATGAATTTAATTTGTGCCATTGTGGATATAATTTTGGGCAATACAAGGAATTACCTGGAGGGTACAGAGCTTAGTCAGAATATAGTTGCACTGCGGTCGATATTATTCTCTTTCGGAAAGGTCTCTGTTGAGATGACCGTATCGCCTAGACCTCATGTCTTACGCGCGCTTTATTATTAAGTGATACTGATTTACTTCTAATCGATGTATACGAGATCGTTCTTTTGAACTATTTTCTCTATGTAAATGATGGCAAGGGTTTCGTTCTAATGCACTAAAAATTATGATTTAACTTCTGCAACTGTAAAGAAATTAATGCTGAAAAGTAACCCAGATGTATTTTCTTCTGTTTTTTACGAAATGAAGGTAACTTCATTTGAGTGCGAGGTGAATAAAATTAAGTTGAAGGCCCGAGGGACCATTTAGACATTAATGGATAATACCAAAATTTAGTAGTTTTCTTATCCAAGAATAAAACCGGGAGAGGTGGCCGAAGGTAGCTCACTGATTTCATTGCAGTCCCTCTGACCGGAAGGTTCTAGGTTCGAGTTCCGACAGTAGTAGAATTTTTCGATACTAGCTTGTCAGTAAGTCGAGTTCAGTCGCTGTCTGGAGGAGAATTCTAACGGCCGGCTGCTCTGATCGGTAGTTTTCCGTGGTTTCTCCGATCAACACCAGGCGAATGCCGGAGCAGTACCCTCACAAACGGACCATGGTCCGCGCGCGTCCTTTCCTTTCTCTTCCTTATCATATCCTCACCCCTTACACACACTTACACTAATATGCACTATACTATCTCAAATGTCGGGAGACCGATTGGGCTGGGGGGGGGGCGTATCCCGCTAGTGGGAGATACCCGGAAAAGGAAAAATCCTGCTAGCCGACAGGAGGTCAGCGCCGAATCTCACCGTCTAGCCGGGGAAGATCACAGCCACCACCCAAGTAAAAATATGCACTACCCTTACGGGACTGACCTTGACCGTCGTGCCCAGAATCACTAATAATAAATTGTTATCCAAGAATATATTTTGTTCAAATTCAAATGTTTCAAGGACCAGGCTACTTAGGATTATACATTACGAACCAAAATAATGTTAATATTTCAATTTCAGGTGAAGCCAATGAATTAGGTGCAATGAAAATAATTTAATATGTCAAACCTTTGAAAATATATAAAGAGCATCTAATTGCATTGAAACAATTCTATCAACATTTCTATGCTACATTTCTTATTGAAGAAAAATAGGGATATGAAAGCCCTTTCCGCACAAGAAGTTCGCAGCAAAAGAATGGAGAATTTTCACAGAGCGTAAATATTAATTCAGTGATCTATGGCAAATTAATTAAAATAATTTTGGAATGTTTCCTATTATATAATTTATTTAAAAATCGGATTTTTGAAATAAATATTAAGGATAAGATGTGTTGGGTGTTGCCTTCTTCACATGAAACGCGGCCGTTTCATGTCACCGGCGGATGTATCAAACCGGTGCGGCTATGCTCTGGACACAAAGAGTTGGCACTAGCTGGTCTCATATGAATTAGATCCAGGGGATTTACTCGCCCTTCATTGATAACAACTCTATTTCTGTAAACTAAGCGGAGGTTTAAAATATTGTCTAAATATTAATATTTATTTATCAGTCTGTAACAAAATTAAATTACTCCAAATAAATTAATTCCATTCGAGCAATCAAATTCTACATTTTGATTACAACACAATTAACAAACTCATTTGATTATATATATATATATATATATATATATATATATATAAATGGAGATTACACTTAAACTCGAAGTCTCCGGGTCAAATCAGAACAGGTAGTAACTCTACCCATTAGTAAGTGACCGTTGATAATTTTTCGGAACTACGTATGAAATGCTTTCTGACACGCTGTTCTTTGAACATTGACCATCACTACCTGCTACACCGCTGCCGCTGCTATTCCTTACAGTTTCTCTTCTTCCTTCCTCCTTCCCACCCTTAAAGTTCCTTTCCAGAAGTCTGTCCTGAGAAGTTGAGCGGTGCTTGACATGTAGATGCAGGTATCACTTCTCAATTGTTCGGTCATTTGCATTTCTAGAATGTCTCGGTTCCTTTCAATAGATACCACTTCGAATGCTTCTACGTTTCTGTGCTATTCTTTAACAACTCATATACTTTCTCCTTGATGATGATCATTGTTCAATTCCAAGTTTTTAATTGCTTTTGCTACATTGGTGTTCGGGTTTTCCGTATATGACAAAAATTTCGAACACTGTATGTTTGCAAGTTACATTATATTTCCTTACCCATGTCTGGAAATTTAAAACAAATAATACTCGTGCATGTAAATTATCAATGTTTATTCATTACGAAGCGTTTCTTTGCTGTACGTGTATGGCAAAGTTGTTAGCTGCGCGACGCGGGCAGCAAAACGTGCGACGACGCTCGGAGCAAAACGATTACATAAAACCCTGAGTATAACGTAGCAAACAAAAACGTGGGCCGAAATAAAACAATATGGATGCCGTCTATAATATTGTAAATAACCCCAAGTGTGTTTACTTATTATATCTGCGAATTCTTATTAAAAATATATTATGCCACTCTTACAAAAGTCTTTGGCATACTCATTTACAAATTCCTTAATCTGCTCCCATCGTCCTCTTGTCCAGAAATATTTGACAAGCGAGATTAAACCACATTTTCTACTACATTCTCTATCTTTGAAATTTCCCTTGTAACGCGCGTGTGGTGGCCACTAAACCTCTTCCTACTAGTGACGCTAAAACAGCACATACTTTCTTACATTATTTCTAAATTTGCAATTTTCAAAAATTCAGAGAGTTCAACGAAAATGAGATCCATTCCATTCTTTTAAACAACCCGTGATCAATCCCTGAAGAAAGTTTGAAGAAAGAATTTGGAGCAGTTTTTGTGAAAAAATGAATAGAAATTTCATAAATTTCTGATACAAATTACTGGAAATATATTGTTTTTTAATAAAAAATGCAAAGAGTTTTTTAAAGATCTTATTTTGTATAATACTTTGATTAAGGCAAATATCTATCTTCAATTTTGTAGTTTAAAAATGTTAACTTCCTATCTTCGAAAATACAGAGTGTACACCAAAAATGGATTTAGCATAATATTTTTTACCGTTGCTTGATACATACGAGGAGAAAATTTTAAGTAAAAATTTGAAGTGGTATTTGAGATAATATATTGTTTATAAAAATTAAAATTGCCTATATTTCTTGCAAAATCAGAGGAAAACGACTCATATTTTCGAAAAATTGAACAGTACCATACTTTGAAAAATTCAACATGACCTGCCTATAAAGAACAGATTTCATACAGAAAAAGAATTATTTTCAATATTGTAGTTGTAGGAAGACGCCTCTAAAAGAATTGCAATTTTGCAGTTGTCGAAAAATCTGTGTTTTCAACGAACATGAGACCTGCACCATTTTCTTTAACGTTCCTTGCGCTATACGACGACAAAGTTTAATAAAATGAAATGGCAAGATATTGTTTAAAATTTTGAACAAAAGTTTGAAGCTTGCCACCAAGCTATGCCACTTGTTATGTCACGAAATAACTCTATACGATGACTTAAACGTCATATTGCTCTATTCTTTGTTTCTTTTTTCAAAAATTACAAAAGTTTAATTTTAATGATTTGTCTCTCACATCGGTAATATTTGCTTTACAGGCAATTTCTTCACGTTATTGTAATTATAAGGACATGTGATTTAAATAATGTAAAACAAAGTTTCTTGAAAACACAACTATTTTCTGTTAAAATAAGCTCATAATTCCGCATATTCAGAAACGCTCGAACGCCTTTTTCTCAAAAATGGCTCCAAATTTGTTCTTAAAATTTTGTGTACGGTTAGTGAAAATTACACTGTTTAAGATGACACACAATTCATTTTGGCGTACTCTTTTATTCTTTTTCCAAATTACACAAATGTAATTTTTTTTGTCTCAGACCGTTCATATGCACATTTCAATCAATTTGTATACATTATTGCATTTGTGGGTGCAGTGCTTCAAATGTTTTTAAATGAACTTTTTAGAAAACTCAATAAATTCCTGCGAGAAGGAGCTTCAAAATTCGCATTTACAATAATGCTTAGTCGCCATTTGTTAAAAACGGCTCCAAATTTTTCAATGAAAATTTCTATTTAGAACTAGGTTTAACATTGATATTCTATAGAAAGTAATATTTCGATTCTACTATTACAAAACCGAAATATTGAGGTAATGTCAAAAAATGTACTTAGAGGGATCATAGTTGGCAGCTGTCCAGAGAATGGAGCATGACCTTAAAGCCAGTCCACACTAAGGAAATTAGAAAAAAATTCTACGAGAAAGTCTGCAATTCTGTAGCACCTCTAGTTACTTTTTCCTATACATACGTATATACGGGAGTAATACACGTAGAACAGAGAAAGTTATGTAATGCTGCGGAAAATCGATTTCAAGATTTCAACAGAAATACATATTTCGGGGTCCGCTGATACCGAAAAGGTGTTTTTTTCAAAACCTCCGTTCGTCCATCCATCGAATGTCGAAACCTAGCGTCTAAAACACACGTACGATCTTTTCTTAATTGAAGAAAACCCTGTCCTTCTGGCTCTAGTTGATGCTATGAAATTTTGAAAAGCATTCTTCAAAATTTAGAGGTATTTTACATGAAGACACCCGGACATTTTCAAATTTTTCTCAAAAGCTGTTTCAAAGTTTTTCTTTAAATTTCTTGTTTAATATATATAGTTATATAACTCCTAAACGAAGCGTGTTAGGGCCTTACAAACTAAAAAGTTCAGCCCAAAGGCCTCTAAGAAACGTTTTTAATACTGCAATCTGCAGGATGACATCTTTTTGAAGATATTACATTTTTGCAGGTTCGCCTCTTCTGTTTCTGCCCCAACTGTTGAAAGCCTGTAGAATCTGCTACTGCTTGTGATATTTAACTAATTACTTGATATTCAATTTGCGATTGAATTGCATGAGTGTACCTCTCTGCTCGGTAATAACATTAAATAAGAATATTTTGTATTGATAAGGGTGATAAGGGTGTAAGTGACGGATGATAACGTCTTGAAGAAAAAGATTTGTTATAGACATTATATGGAAATGGAAAAATAGGAAAGAAGGTGGGGTTTAACTTGCGAGAGTTCTCGCACGGGTACGCTAGTTTGAATTAAAATGAAATGCAAGTCTGTAATGCTGTGTAAAACACAGTGTATGACACACGTGGCAAAAGTGATTTTATTTTCGTCGTACAATTGCGCCACTCGGCTTAATGGCCTCGTGTTGCAACATTTTCAAATAACAAAATACAATATCACTTTTACCACTCGAATCATAAATAATTATTCTACTATGTTTTCATTTTATTTCTAGAACACTCGATTATTTTAGAAAAAATGCATTTTCCGAATCGTCAAGGTTGATGAAGTCTTAACATTATTCAATCAATCGAAACATTGAGAATATACTTTTTTCATCCATAGATAACTTTTTAGAAGTTTCCACCAAAGAAATTTTGAAAGTCTATTTCCTGTAACCGCGCTAGTGTGCAGAGTTTTGATCAGATAATTAAAGGGTTTTGCGATTATACGAGTTCATTTTGAATATCAAATTGTTCTCTAATAGATCTAGATATTGTCATAGAAAAGAGCATATAAATTGCGTACGAAGTGCGTATTCTTCTTGATTATCACGAAACATCAGTTACCTACGATTTCATCGAACTTTTTCTGAGAAATGTAAAAGCCGATTGAATAAAAGCTTTGCTTATGGGCTCATAGAGTTTACATAGTCATGTTATGTCCTATAAACTTCTACAGTAATTGTACATTTCAATTTTACGTCTAACACTTAAAATATACAATGATTTTAAACTCCCACTATATGCCTTTACACCGACCCCGACGCCATCTTTCAGACGCTTTAAAATGACGAACGTTTCACCAGATCGCAACGAGATGGCACAGTGATCGCGAGTCAAAAGCTTCTCACTAACGCCGCAAGATATCGTGCGCGATGGAATGAACACTCCGAAACGCGCGTTCGACAAAACTTCTAAGTAAACTTATTTTTCTAAACGTTTTATGTAATTTACGATATATTCTGGCAAATGATGTGGCATCAGTTTTTTATATCTCTAAGATACATACGCAACTTGTTGATGGCATTTCAGAGAGAATTGTCGACTGTTTTAGATGTGCTCACACGCCTCCCACGTAAATCAATAGTTAGGTAAGAACTAGTCATAGTCCTTCCTAGATCCATTTTCAACTTTTCCCACATTTGTGCTCTCCTAATATGCCATACATCACATTTCCTTCTTCTCACCATCTGAAAATAAGATTTCAAAGTTGTTAGGTTTATCAGTAAGTCCTGGCATTCATACAAATACACTTTCTTTATACCTTCTCTTACATGTACGTGCATACGAAGAAATATACATATTATAGAGAAAGGCACGAAATATTACGGAAAACCTATTACACGTTTACCGGAATTACGCATTTTGCGACGCCCAGATACGAAATCTGTTTTTTAAAACAGTCTCTGCCTGTCGGGGTCTGTCTGTCCATCCGTCCGTTCGTCTGTCTCTCTCTCCGTCCGTTCGTCTCTCCGTCCGTTCGTCTCTCCGTCCGTTCGTCTCTCCGTCCGTTCGTCTCTCCGTCCGTTCGTCTCTCCGTCCGTTCATCTCTCCGTCCGTTCGTCTCTCCGTCCGTTCGTCTCTCCATCCGTTCGTCTCTTCGTCCGTTCGTCTCTTCGTCCGTTCGTCTCTCCGTCCGTTCGTCTCTCCGTCCGTTCGTCCATCCGTCCGTTCGTCTCTCCGTCCGTTCGTCTCTTAGTCCGTTCGTCTCTCCGTCCGTTCGTCTCTTAGTCCGTTCGTCTCTCCGTCCGTTCGTCTCTCCATCCGTTCGTCTCTCCGTCCGTTCCTCTGTCTGTCTCTCCGTCTGTTCGTCTGTCTCTCCGTCCGTTCGTCTGTCTGTCTTTCCGTCCGTCCGTTCGTCTGTCTGTCTCTCCGTCCTTCCGTTCGTCTGTCTGTCTCTCCGTCCGTCCGTTCATCTGTCTGTCTCTCCGTCCGTCCGTCCGTTCGTCTGTCTGTCTCTCCGTCCGTCCGTTCGTCTGTCTGTCTCTCCGTCCGTCCGTTCGTCTGTCTGTCTCTCCGTCCGTCCGTTCGTCTGTCTGTCTCTCCGTCCGTCCGTTCGTCTGTCTGTCTCTCCGTCCGTCCGTTCGTCTGTCTGTCTCTCCGACCGTCCGTTCGTCTGTCTGTCTCTCCGACCGTCCGTTCGTCTGTCTGTCTCTCCGACCGTCCGTTCGTCTGTCCATCCGTCCGTTCGCCCGTCCGTTCGTCTGTCCGTCCGTTTGTCCGTCCGTTTGTCCATTCGTCAGTCCGTCCGTCCGTCCGTCCGTCCGTCCGTTCGTCTGCCTGTCTGTCTGTCCATCCGTCTGCCTGCCTGTCTGACCGTTCGTCTGTCTGTCAGTCCGTTCGTCTGTTAGTCCGTTCGTCTGTCTGTCCGTTCGTCTGTCTGTTTGTCTGTCTGTTTGTCTATCTGCCCGTTCGTCTGTCTGTACGTTCGTCTGTCTGTCCGTTCGTCTGTCTGTCTGTCTGTCCGTTCGTCTGTCTGTCTGTCAGTCCGTTCGTCTGCCTGTCAGTCCGTTCGTCTGTCCGGCAACCCGTTCGTCTGTCTGTCTGTCAGTCCGTTCGTCTGTCTGTCTGTCAGTCCGTTCGTCTGTCTGTCTGTCAGTCCGTTCGTCTGTCTGTCTGTCAGTCCGTTCGTCTGTCTGTCTGTCAGTCCGTTCGTCTGTCTGTCTGTCAGTCCGTTCGTCTGTCTGTCTGTCAGTCCGTTCGTCTGTCTGTCTGTCAGTCCGTTCGTCTGTCTGTCTGTCAGTCCGTTCGTCTGTCTGTCTGTCAGTCCGTTCGTCTGTCTGTCTGTCAGTCCGTTCGTCTGTCTGTCTGTCAGTCCGTTCGTCTGTCTGTCTGTCAGTCCGTTCGTCTGTCTGTCTGTCAGTCCGTTCGTCTGTCTGTCTGTCAGTCCGTTCGTCTGTCTGTCTGTCAGTCCGTTCGTCTGTCTGTCTGTCAGTCCGTTCGTCTGTCTGTCTGTCAGTCCGTTCGTCTGTCTGTCTGTCAGTCCGTTCGTCTGTCTGTCTGTCAGTCCGTTCGTCTGTCTGTCTGTCCGTCCGTTCGTCTGTCTGTCTGTCAGTCCGTTCGTCTGTCTGTCTGTCAGTCCGTTTGTCTGTCTGTCTGTCAGTCCGTTCGTCTGTCTGTCAGTCCGTTCGTCTGTCTGTCAGTCCGTTCGTCTGTCTGTCTGTCAGTCCGTTCGTCTGTCTGTCTGTCAGTCCGTTCGTCTGTCTGTCTGTCAGTCCGTTCGTCTGTCTGTCAGTCCGTTCGTCTGTCTGTCAGTCCGTTCGTCTGTCTGTCAGTCCGTTCGTCTGTCTGTCAGTCCGTTCGCCTGTCTGTCAGTCCGTTCGTCTGTCTGTCAGTCCGTTCGTCTGTGTGTCAGTCCGTTCGTCAGTCTGTCCGTTCGTCCGTCCGTTCGTCCGTTCATTCATCTGTCCGTCTGTTCGTCTGTCCGTCCGTCCGTTCATTCATCTATCCGTCCGTCCGTCCGTTCGTTTGTTCGTCTGTCCGTCCGTCCGTTCGTTTGTTTGTCTGTCCGTCTGTTTGTCCGTCCGGCTGTCCGCTTGACTGTCTGTCTCTGTCTGTCGCGAATTTTAGAAATGCTGAAATACCCCTTTTTCTCAAGAACGGCACTAAATCTTTTAATGAATATTTGCATTTAGAACTGTGCTTCAATGCTATTCTTAAATATCTGTCTTCAGGGATTAAAGCGATGCCTGTTCAGGTCTCTCAATTAATCATCTTCTTGGGGGACATGCATCTCTATTTCCGCGGGACTTATATTTCATTCATTTGGGAATTTTTCATCAGTCATTCTTATTACGGGTTCTTTTCATTTAAATTTATTTTCTTCTGTACGAGTGATCAGTGGTAAAATATTAAATTATTTTCGTATGCCAACATTTCTTATTTTATCGAATTTAGTGCAGCGTTTAACAGTTCTCCCTTTGCTGCCTCTATTCTTAACCTCTTTTTCTTGTGAATGTCCCATGATTCTGTCCGCTGTCTTGGTATTGTCATTATTTTGAACATTTAATAAAAGACGAGACATTCAAAATAAACTTCACAGATTTGCTATGAACACTGCAAAATATGAAGAAAATAAAAAAGTTTATGTAGCAACCAATACGATATTTTTAATTTAAGTTGTTTGAAGCTACAGGATTATAGTTATAAAATGCAAGTATGTCCACATTCACATATAATCCTGAATGGTTTCTCTAATTCCGGGCTTAGGCATTACCAAACTGTAAATAAAGGTCTAACAATACCAATGAACAGCATAGCCCGTTTATTTACTTATAAGTAAATAAATTTTATGACAATGAGACTAAGAGGATGCTTGTGAGGTAATAATTGAATGCAAGTTAAGTTTAACGACGTTATTTATTCATAAAAACTCGTTCGTGCATTGATTTGTCAAAGTGCTAAAGAGAATTCTTCAAAATTCCAAAAAATGAGTTAAAGTTAATCTCATCTCGTATACGTATCCCTAAACCGCCTATAAAACTACACTCGCGCAATACTGCACTGCACTAATACCTGATCGCTTTTGCCTCCCTAGAGGGGTCGACGGACCTCTTTAATTTATGAGTGGAACAGTAGCGCTTGAGACACATCTAACATCATCTTAAGACTCGATATCTATGTAGCACTACAGATAATAGATTTTACAAGAAGAAAACAAATGATAACGGCAAAATTAGTGAAAATAATCCAGAATAGAAGAATTAACGACTTCGTAACAAAGTGTACTATTTTTCTCAATCAAATAGGAAGAAGTTTTCTTTAAAACTTGAAAGAAGTGGTGCTACAACACCACGTACTTTCTCACAATATTTAAGACGGTTACATAACATTATACCGCTACTTAAACATACATTGGAGTACTTTTCGAACTGGTGGATTATGTCTGGAGCAAAGCAGAAATATTTTACGAAATTAATTATATTGAAAGGAAACACCATCGCAAACTTAACGACCAAAACTTGCATACAGCTTTCCATAGAGCGAGAAACATTATTACCCAACAATAAGAATTGCCTAAATTTTAAATTGCTGCTTCCCTCATTCCTCACTGTATTGCGGTCTCAGGAAAATTAAAGAAAAAAAATTGGAGCATATTTTCAGAAAAAAATTAGAAGTATTAAAAATTGCCTATATTTTGCGCAAAATTACACGAAAACTACACATATTTTAAAAAAAAATTTAACATAGTCTTATTTGAAGATGTCTTTATAGAGAGGATATCAGTAAGGAATAAATTACTATCTTCAATGTTATAGTTGTAGGATGACGCCCAAAAAATTGCACTTTTGCAATTTTTGGAAAATCGGGGATTTTAGGAAATATGGGGCCTGCACTCTTGTGTGCTTAGCGTTTTCCGAGGACAAAGTTTAATGAAACAATTTGTTTCTATTTTTTAGAAAAGTTTGAAACTGTTTTTAGGTTTTATGTTAAGTACCCTCAAAAGTCAAAATATGCTGTTAGAAACTGCAAAGCCGCGATTTCGTTCAGATCAATCTGGGAATTTGAATTTTGGATAAAATCGGCTGGAAAGTTTAAGCGCTATATTTACCACAGATGGACGAACAGGCATTTAGCCAACAGTTGATTTTTCGGTGTCAAGGACCCACAAAACATGGATTCTGGCTACACCATGTGTTAGATGTAATAATTTACTAAATATAAGAATAGAATTTATCTACTTTCTGACACCACTGGATGAGAATAAAAGTTTTTCTCTCAAATATTCGCCTTTTTCGATCGCACGGTTACAATACTTTTTCTTAAATTCTCTAGGGCGGAAAAGTAACAGTGGCTCCTGGATTAGTATGACATACACATGTCAAATGTAACTTCCACAGACTTTCACAAATACCAGTGCAAAATATGTTTTAATATCGTCAACTCTGTGTCAGTGTTAGTGAAATCCACTACCTCAAAGATAATACAGATCGTTGCTACTCATACCACGAAGGGCGAGCTTTCGAAGCTCCAAATGTGGTATACATATTTGTTAATGAATGCATTCAAATCAATATACTTAATTCCTTTGTCGAAATCCAGGTTTTCTGAAATGCATGCCAGTATCAAAATAAAAACCACACATAACACCAACTGTGTTTTATTTTAGTTATGTGCTTTTTTCGTAACCCTACACTTTTACAACAATAAAATGTATTTTTGTGGTACATTGTTATTTTGCAAGAAATTTAGTTGGTTAATCTTACTTGTGATGAAACACAGTAAAAGTCCACATTTTGTATATCCAATTATAACACATTAAGGAAGTTTTATCGCAAATATTCCTCAGAACATATTTGTATGACTTGGCACAACATTCTGAAAAAGTAAAATAGATAACATCTCAACAGTGTTCTGTCATTTCGATTCAAAAGTTATAACTTGAATTATCTCAAAAGGAAATTTCTGCACAAATACAGTTTTCCACTCATCCATTCACAATTGCGGTGATTGTGATTAAACTGCGTGCTTTATACAGATATTTGTAATTGGTAAATCCCTTAAACAAATAAAATTGAATTGAAATTGAACTGAAACAAAAGATGGAAATTTTTATTTTAAATAAATGCGATAAATAAGATTTTACTTTTTATGACTGACAATGTATCTATTAATATAATTCAGATTTCCATGCAATTACTATTATGTATTTTATAGTTCAGGTCCACAACATTTGAAACGTTAACATCATGAAATATTGTTACACATCATTTCGTATAAAATTATGCAGCTATTTTGTATGTAACAGTATTCATGAGTCACAACATGGGCATTTGTATGAATTTAGCATAAAATTAGTAAACTATGTAATTCATGAATTTTACAAACATTAAATTCTCTGATGGTCAGCTATTAGTTTACGTAACCTCGTTTTGATAATACATTTTTGTAATAATTCCACAGCTTTTATATATATTTGAGCAATGCCACTCCGGGCAATTATACATAATTGTAATCAATATTTCACCAGTGTTAAGTAAACTAGAACAGTAATAGAAATTACATATCTAAAAATAACAAATTTTTGAATACTTTAAGGAAATTTGTACAAATATTTGCAATATGTTGTTCCACTTTAGATACTTCTCCACTACACTTTCAAGATATTTAATTGTTTAATATTTTTTTAAATGAATGATACATCCAATTCAGTGATCTAGTACAGTTCATAGCGAGCTTTCTTAATGCTATGGTTTTAGATTACATTGGTTTTCACATATCCCATTTTCCTTGTAAAATAAGATAAGCTGTTTTAGAGATAACCAAGAATAGCAAATTTGAATTTTGTCAATCATAGATAATATATATATTGTTCTCATCACTTTAAATCAGGACTAAAATGCTAACTTTAAAAAATGTCACTCTCGCATGTACATACGTACTGAAAAGTGACATAGGGTATTTCCATTTTCTTTTCTGTTGGCAATTGTAGTGGTCAACATTTCCAGAATTACCCGATATATATCGTAATAATACGAATAGTGTCTTGTTATTGATTTATATTTGCAATAAAAAAATGACTTCCGGAGATTCCGCTAACATTTCAACCGTGCATTTACGTTGTGATCTTTTGACATTATTTCGAGTGACTTGCGCTGTTATTTCTATAATTTTACATTTATTTGTTTTATTTTAGGTATTTCACTACTTGTACTTTAGAGAAATTCCTTATTCTTACATTACTTTTCTCAGCTATTATTTAGTCAGCTGATCAGTGATTTAGATTTTGGTATTTTAGTTTAAGGACCAATCAATCTATTTTTTATACAATTAAAATCTAGTAATTACGTTTCGTGATCTGCTGTTCAAATATTTCTGTAATATTCTTTCTGCTACAAATACTAAAAAGCTTACAAACAATCCAATAAAAAGTACTAAAAACGCTAAAGCGGCATCCTTTAATGAAACAGATTTGACCAAAATAAGTCTTCCTGATTCTTTATTTAGTGTTTCTAGAAGATGAAATTCCTCGCTCTGAGGATTACGAATCATAGCAACACTTACAAAATTATTCAACTCTTGTTCCAGTGCGACTATAATGCCTGCCTCAAGTAGAGAATCGACCATTGCCTTAAAAGGTGTCTTAAAAACAGAATTTGATCTGTGAGTGTATGATAAAGCCATTATTGTCAGAGATTCATGAATTATGTGAACAGTTTCATAAAGCCAAGGCACAGCACTCTGAGCCGAAGATGTGTGTCTCAAGGAGAGTATTACAGCAGTTTTCCTTGTAGAAACTAAATTCATTATTTCATTCATTACTTCGAAGTTCAGTTTCGGAGTAATACGAGATGCGACACATTTGATAGGAGCATCCATCTCGTTGCCCCCGAAAAGCGTTTTGACATATTTCATATCCATTTGTACGCGCATATTTGAATGCACTAACTTCTCAAGGGTATCTATAGGGTGATAGCGAATGCCACTAGTCAGCAAACTCACGAGAGTACTTTGAAAAGCTGTAACAAGAACAACATTAGCCGTCAAAAGGCAAACGGCAACGAGAAGGCGCTGCGACAAAGAACTAACTTTCTTAAGATTTAACCAAGAAGCAGAAGAGAATATTATCACTACGTCGCTGGCAGCTGTGAAAATGCCTCTGCGAGTGTTCAGAATGAACCAAGCGAAAGTTGTAACAGTGATGGTTGCAACTGTGTACACCCAGACTGCCCTCTCGAAACAATACCCCAATAGAGATAGTGGCGGTATTAGTTGTCCTTTTGGGACGATCACCTTTAACTTGTAAATATACGTGGGATTAACAGGCTCCACTAATGGCAAATACTCTGAACTCAGTGAGCATTCTAAAGGAGCGAGATGAGCATATCCAATGGATAGAAATTCCATCATTGTCGAACAAGCAGATCCTGGATATTTTGCACCAAATTGCGACACATCTAACCAACTCAAAGTTAAATTGTGTTTCCTCGTAAAATACTCCAATAAATAAAGCGCAAGTCCTTTATATTTTCTTCCATTAAACTGATATTGAAATAAACTCTGTGTTTCATTTCGATGAAACACATTCACATACTGGTAACCGCGTCCATCAAGTTTCTGACTGTGAAATCGAATAAGGTTTTCCACTCCGTTCACGGTATTTGGTACATGCATTAAACCTGCTAAAAGAGAACTGTCAGTCGTAAACGAGTCATAAAAGTAAAGCAGATCATAAGGATAAATCCGGGCACACATTCCTAGATTTTTCTTCATCCAAACTGCTTTGAAAATGGAGAGCTCCCATGAAGCGAAACGTAATACTGTGTGCCAATGGCCTTCATCATCGGGACAGATATATTCGTGCAAAAAAATAAACATGACGTGAGACAGTGCGTGAAAATGACCAGGACGATAAGATTCAGAATCTTTTTTTAAGATGAAAAGAAAATCAGCCAAATATGTGTCATCATCCAGCAGTATCAAGTGGGCGTCCATGGATCGAGGGCGTTGGTCCAAATGTCGCGGTGTGGAGACGACACACATGGGGACCTCCGCTCGCTGGTGTAGTGCTGACAGCAAACGCTGAACAAATGCTGACGGAGGCCCTCGAAGCGGCTTTGGCAGGCTCACCTGGTCAAAAAACACAGTATGTGCGTGGGAGTGATGAGTAAATCTCTCACGTTTGGGCATTTATTTTGCTCAAACTAGGCTTGCAAAATGATATTTTTTGTAAACCAGCATTATAATTGACCGTTTCCGTAGCAAGGCGTCTTTCTTACAAGGGCCTTCTATGATACTACCAGATCTCCCTCGTTCTCCCCCACACGTCCTCCCTGCCCGTCCTCTCACCAGCAGTCACGCCCGTCCTTTCTGCTCGCTGTCACTGCCCGACCTCACTGCCCGATATCACTGCCCGATAGCACAGCCCGCCCTCACAGCCCGCCCTCACAGCCCGCCCTCACAGCCCGCCCTCACAGCCCGCCCTCACAGCCCGCCTTCCCTACCCGCCCTCATTACCCACCTTTGCAGATTCAGTGGTCAGCGTACCGGACTGTTTTAGACGAGTTTGCGGGTTCAAACCCGATCGAAACCATGTATTTTTAAGGGCAAAAAAATCCGTCGTGCGCCTTCCTTCGGAGGGGAAGTAAAGCTAACTGTCCCATGTAGTAGATTTACTGCATGTAAAATATCCTCAAGCTTAAAAGAAGTCTCTGAGCAAAATTGAGATCCGCCTGTTTCGTCGCCCAAGATAATACCTCCTTTCTCCGCTGGGTGGTGAAAGGAGCGTAGCGAAATTTGCGTGGTTAGACGGAAGAGCGGGCCTGATGGCCTGAGTCTCACCACGTAAAATAAGGCACTAAATAACCATCACTGCTCGTCCTCACTGCTCGCCCTCACCACCTGCCCTCACTGCCCGCCCTCACCGCCTGCTCTCACTGCGTGCCCTCACTTGCCGTCCTCACTTGCCGTCCTCACTGCCTGTCCTCACTGCCCGTCCTTCTTGCACGTCCTCACCGCCCGTCATCACTGCCCGTCCCCACTGCCCGCCCTCACTGCCCTTCCTTGCTGCCCGTCATCACTGCCCTTCCTCGCTGCCCGTCATCACTGCCCGTCCTCACTACCCGTCTTCACTGCCCATCTTCACTGCCCGTCCTCACTGTCCGTCCTCGCTGTCCGTCCTCACTGCTCGTCCTCACTGCTCGTCCTCACTGCCCGTCCTCACTGCCCGTCCTCACTGCCCACCATCTCTGCCCGCCATCACTGCCCGCCATCACTGCCCGCCAACACTGCCTGCCATCACTGTCCGCCATCACTGCCCGCCATCACTACCCGCCATCACTACCCGCCATCACTACCCGCCATCACTACCCGCCTCACTACCCGCCATCACTACCCGCTATCACTGCCCGCCATCACTGCCCGTCCGCACTACCGTCCGCACTGCCCGCCTACGTGACGCCAGAGAAACCAACATATGTTGCCAATTGGAAAATATTGTTGCAATTGTTTTTAATTATTTAAGCATCAAGGCCGTTGTTAGGGTTTTAATGATCAAGTGGCGATAAAAAGTCCGAGTCTTTGGCCGTCGCAATCTTTTGCTTTTAACTAATTTTAATAATTTATATTTACAGTAACTTTCTATAAAATGTCAGTAAAAAATAAAATTAATTTTAGTTCTTTTATAAATTTATAATGCTGTTCAAAACAGTGTGTCTGCAGCTCTTTTATAATGTTGCTTTATTGCATTTGCACAAATTTGAACCTGCTCGTAACGTCTCTCGTTTTCAAAACATGTGCGTATGCAATAGAGCAAATCACTATACATAATATAGTATTATTTTCATTAAAATGTTCATACATGTAGTAATTTATTGAAAAGATATGGGAGCGCAAAACTATAAATTTAATTATAAGTGAACATTACTTCTAGTATACAAATATTTTTACTTTTTGGACCTTCGTAAAAAAAGATCATTTTGAAATCGTGCACCTGGAAACAAATTTTCGGAAGAAAAACTCTGCCGGGCCCGGGTAACGAAAAAGTGAAAAAACTCTTCTTACTGTATATTACTTCCTCTAACACGTGTATGCTCCAGTCATTAAGTCCTCAAAAATACTGTTGTAAAGCATATTTTGGTGTTGTTTTGAGTTTTTGTTTCTTTATGATATTTGGGGTGATAAGAATCTGAATTATTGTGGGAATGCTGATGTGGTGTTGTTGACGTTCTTATGAGAAGAAATAAAAGAGGCCGTCTTTGCCAACACAATATGTTGACGAAGATGACCTCTTTTATTTCTTCTCAATCTGAATTATGCCACAAAACGTATCCGTTGGAACTATAGTTACAACAAAAGAATGAAAAAAAAAATTCTGTTTTTGCCTACATCTAAAAAACTATGAAATTTATTTCACGTTTTACCTTGCTTTCGTAAAAACGTATTTTTTATAGGACGGCATGGTCGGACGGCGGGTTCGAGCGGACCAAGTTAACAAGGGAGTTACAAATCACGGAACTTCCAGACTAAGGTTGGGCTTTCCAGAACCCGCGTGGGAAGCATAACAACAACACACAATTCGAAAAAATTTGACTTCGCCATCCATACTCTGCGCGCAAAAAGTAATCTACCATGAGGTGCCTGGCGTTGGCCAGCAGCCACTGCGTCCACGCGCCGTCGGGTGGGCCGCGCGCAGACTCCTCGCGCAGCTGCGCAGTCAGAGGGTGCAGATGAGCCTGCGCTAGCGCCTCGTGCACTTGCGCGCACAGCAGCCGGGTCACGAGCAGGACCAGGGCGCAACTCGCTCTCCCGGCCATTGCACGGCAAAACGACCACGTGCACGATCGGGATGTACACTGAAAATGAATAAATGAAATCATTTTTTTTCTCCAGAGCTTTTTTTATCCAGTCGACAGCCGGATTCCACCTTTACGTCCCGATTGGACGAATATTCGATTATCCACTAGATATCAACACACGAGAGACAGCGGGTTTAGTCACTTACGCGTCAAAATGAGTCACATGCACGACTAGACAGTGTGGGCGTACACTGAAAATAAATATTTTTTTTTAATTTTTTGAATAAATTATGTTTGAATTAAATGAATGAATTAATAAATGAATATCAGCAGACAATCGGTTACGCTTTACGGCCGACATTTGGTTACGCCCATAGGACACATATTCGACTATACAGTAGACACCAACTCACTTGCGGGCTTCCGGGGTCAGCAGAACGCGAGGCCCTCTGCAACAACACATGCATGAGAGACAAAAGACAACTACTCTCAAGGCGGGACACGCTCTTAACCACTTCGGCCATCCAGGTCGGCGTGAATCATTAAAGAAAGAAATAATTATGAAATAAATGTATAATAAAAATTAATAAAAATATGTAAATAAAAAATGCATAAGTCAAGGAATAAACGAACAAGGAAAGATTAAAATATATAAAACAAGGCTAGCAACGGAATAATTATAACTTCCTCAGTTACTCTCCAAAATGAATCAAATCCGTTTAAACAGAATGAAGGGTCTTGGAAGGTATTCAAATACCACAATACTCCATACAACAGGGAAAAGGAGAGAATTCAATCTGTAAAATGAAATAAAAATCATTCTAATTATTCTTCCGTCTCACCCCGCCTCACTCCGCCACGGGCACTTTAACCTCACCACACTCTGCTCAAACCCACCAGTCCACCCCGGCCTTCTCTTTCTGTCATGCCTCGCCCTCACTGCTCCGTTCAACCCTCTCCGCCTGACCATCCCCATCCTCCCAGTTATTGAACTGCTCGCTTCAAATCCCGACAGTTGCAGAATGTTCGACACTAGCTAGATGGTGAGTCGAATTCAGCCAATGCCTGGAGGATAATTCGAGCAACCGTCTGCTCTGATTGGTAGTTTTCCGTGGTTCCTTCGATAACCACTAAGTGAGTTGATGGTGCTGTACCCTAAAAACGGGCCACGGAACCCGAGCGATCCACTTATTCCATTCTTACCCCGAACTTACACACACGTAAACTTTTTATATATACTACCACACATGACGGGAGGCCAGCGGGGAGCTTAGCGGTGCCACGCTTCTGGGAGATACCTGGGTGGGGAAAATCTCACCATCTAGCGTTGGAAGAACACACCACATGACTTGATAAAAAATGTTCTACATTTACGGGACTAGTAAGATTTGGTGCACTTGGAATCTCGAAATAATCACTCGATTGACTTCCACCCCCCACCCCACCCCCCGCCTCGTTTCCCCTCACACGGCCCTATGCAATGGCGACGCGACCAGCCCCTGTCGTCATTGCTGCAACGCAACCCTTTAATACACACGTGTACTACGGGTTCCTTTGACTTAAACTCTGGGATCTTTTTTGACCCCAGGCGCAAATAATGTTTTGCAACACAGAGAAAATTATTCACATGAACCTTTTAGATATTCTATTTTGCCCAATTTTAAAAGAAACACTTTTCAGTTTTTTTAAGTTTTCTCGGTTTAACTTAATTTGGTTTTTATGGGGAGGGGTGACAAATGTACCGAAATAGGTTCCACATTACTCGTCTAAATTACAAGAAAAATTGTAAAAATATGTCAATTCCGTTTTACAATGTTGTTTCTTAATGAAAACAGACGTATTTTTTCTATTACGAGTTAGTAGCTTTGTATCAGCCATTCTCTTGCTGCTTTGGAAGACACCTATAAATAGTTATGAGGATATTCTAGAATATTTTTCTGGAAATATTTTTCTTTGTTTTTAGAACGATATACTAAATTAAGCAAATAATAGCATTATTTTGTTAATTAATAATTCCAAAAAGCATATGTGCATGAAATACAGATAAACTGTCGAGTAAAACGTGTGGGGTCAAATCTGACACCAAACAGTCCATGTAAGTAATGTAAAAAGAGAGTCGAAGGGTTAAAACCAAATTTTGTTAAACTTGGGGAATTATATTCTAAATATCAACTCTGTTTTGATTCTCCGTTGCTCAAAAATATTAGTACCGACGTTTGAAGCAATCACTTCTAGTTTCAAAATTTTATGGTACATATTACATATATACATAATTATATACGGAGTTCTTATAAATGATTGGAACGATTTCATAAATACATCTAGCTCCATTATTTGACACATTGCCAAAAAACTTGTGAGTCATATTAAAAACTCAAAAGATTTGGTCTCTTGCAACCACGCTTCAGATTTCTGCTACAAGAGCGTAGGAGTAGACAGTTAGACAAGATGGCGACATGCGGCAAGATAGCTTAAGTTGTGCTTGAGTTTCATTCACATAAATCTGTCGTAAGAGTGCAATGACATTTCAGGAAGAATTAAAAGAAAGACCCATGTACTGCCAATTCTATTCGGCGATGGTATACGCAGTTTATAGCTTGAGAATGTCTCTTTAAGGAGAAATCAACGAGTCGGCGTTCTGAAGAAACAGTTGAGCGCGTACGGATGATTATCACTTGTAACCCATGAAAGTTGACGAACATAGCATTCAGCGAGCCGAACATTCCACAGCCGACCATTTAGAAGATCTTACGAAAACGATTAAATCAGAATCCTTACAACTGCAGTTATCTCAATCCCTGACATCCGATGATAGGGTCAGACGATTTTCATTTTCAGGATTGCTACAGCTTATAGAAGAGGATGGGTTTATGTGCGAAACACCATCATCAGTAATGTAGCAATCTCTTTGGTGAACTGCACAGTGAACGCACACAGTGTGCAAATCTGAAGGACAGAAAATACTCGCGCTATCGTGCAGCTTATTTGAAATATCGTGTGTTCAGTGCAGTCTTACTGTTTAATATTTATGGATTATTTTTCTTTTGAGAAAGTACCGTTTCAGGACTTGTATGTGGATATGCTGAAAAATTGGCACAATACACTGCTTAAGACGACAGTGTCAACTTCATCAACAGGATGTGATTCCACTTCATTTCCAACACGTTGTTAGTGAATTATTATACAGAAGATTGAGAGAACAAATAGTTCTTGGTGAGGACGATACCCATTCCTATCGTGGCCTCCACACACTCCCAACCTCACGCAATGCGACTTTTTGTGTGGAATTATGTGAAAGATTCAGTGGTTAATCCTTATCCACCAACAAACCTTTCAGAACTGCGAGCTCGTATCAACAGTGTTTTTGAACAGATTGATAAGGTCGTATTGCACCGAGTGTGGAACGAACATTTTTATCGATGTGATATCTGCAGAATCGATATATGGCATATATGGAGCGATTGTAATATGAAAAATAAACTTTTCGAGTGTTTCTGTATGTCTGTAAAGTGCGTATCTGTAGCAGTGTACCAAATAATATAGCCACAGCGAATATGTAAAATTGCTTCAATAATTTGCAACAACCTTGTATATACATGGAATTCTTTTTAATATA
This sequence comes from Teleogryllus occipitalis, assembly GCA_011170035.1. NCBI lineage: Eukaryota > Metazoa > Arthropoda > Insecta > Orthoptera > Gryllidae > Teleogryllus > Teleogryllus occipitalis. Next base: position 28,428 of record BLKR01004748.1, on the reverse strand, counting down.
TTACGTGAAAGGGTGATTTACCATGTTGCGTCGACACTTAAACAAAACTACTTTTATTGAAAAGTTCGTTAATTTCAAGTTCGTTTACTGCGGACATTCTTTAATTAATTTTCATGTGTTAAAGGGCTTTGATAGTACAGACAATTCTCTTCAAAGAAAAGTTTCTAAAGGACATTTTTACTTGGCTGATTTTTTGAGCTTATTTTCATTACTAATGAAGTGAAACGTCGTTTTCAAATACAGTAACAAATATGAAACCATGTCGTCTTGATCAAAAGAAAATAATTTATCAATTTGTGAATTCGTAGGGTCACATTACAAAATACTGAACATTTGTTGAAAATGCATGAAAGTCTACACTCTATTACACGAATGGCAGTACATATCACATGATTACAGGATAATGTACTCCGGTTTAAAATATTACAGGAGACAGTAATTATGAACTATTCGTCTTTACCAGTCGTCATTACTCTGAACCAAACTTTTATTTTGTCTTCAAGAAAGCAAAGAAGGATGTGGTTTCAGAAACGCCTAATATCGGTGATAAACCAGTAAATCGACTCATCATTTTTTAGTCAACTGAGAAAAATATTTTAAAAATACAATGATTTTTTCTGCTCTTGATATAATATTCTTAAGGCAGCTGGTATACATATTAAACTCTTCTTTTGGCATGTAGATTTCTTTGGTCGCGAAATAAATGACACATTTCAGGAACAAACCGTTATTCTACAAAATGGCAATTTCTTAAGTGAACCGCTAGTTGCACCGACGCATACTGGTTCAATCGGACCAAAAACCTGGCCATAATGGCAAACTTCAAAGTGTGCGTTCGGAATTCTGACTTATCAAACCTGGTTCGGAAGACATTGAACTCCACTACTTCAGGTTCAGAAAGTTATTTCAATCATTTTTATCTTCCTCGCGGTCTCGTGAAGTAACCGTTACTCAAAACACTCGAATTCATTCATTGCAGTCGAAAATATTGTGAAATTAAAAAAGTGTTTAAATTATTTTTGTAGATTCTTTTCATATTTCAGAATGTAAGGCACTTGTCTGTACGTTAAGTGTATTTTTACGAAAAAGTGTCAAATAATTTTATATACTCGAATAATAAGGCTAAAATCTAATCTAATGAGATTAACAATGTTAGACATGTCTATTGTTGATTATATTTATTTGTTATTAGAATATAGCTCTATTCTTTTATGTTTTCAAAAATTACAAAAAAAGATTTGTTTTACTTGGCCCCCACGTTGTTTATATAAATATTACAGGCAATTTGTCTACATTATATTTGAGTCCATGTGCTTTAAATTATTTCATATAAAATTCCTGGATAACTCAAAGTTTCTGGTTCTCTGTGAAAATGAGCTCAAATTTCCTCATTTTGAGAACAATTCAATGTCATTTTCTCAAAAACGGCTCCAATTTTTTTCTCCAAACATCTCCAAGAGATAATGACCATTGCACTGTTAAATATGTCTATTTAGATGTATACTTTTGTTTTTTCAAAAATAACACAAATGTATTTTTTAAACATCTCTCACGCAGTTAATATGCACATCTTCAGACATTAATAAACACTTGAATTTGTACGTTCAGGTGCTTTAAAATCACTTTAAGCGAAGTTTTTCGAAAACTCAAAATTTTTAGTGAATCTAGCTTCAAATTTTTCATTTACAGTAACCCTCAAACACCATTTTTCTAAAAACTGATATAACTTTTTCAATAAAAATTGCTATTTAGGACAAGGTTTTACTCTTCTTTAATATTATTAAAATAATATTTCTGTTCTACTATTAGGAATACGAAAAGTTGCAAAATTTGAAAATGTACTTTGTACAGAAATAGATGATAGCTGGCTTGAGGATGGGGCAAGACCGTAAATTCAGTCCACACCAAGGAAATTAGACAACTTTTCTACGAGAAAGTCTGTGTCATTCTTAGCACCACTAGTTCTTCCTTTCGTGCTGCAGTCACTAACTTCATAAAAGAAACTAGAAGAACCCATTGATCGACCTTGTGTTAAAACATCTCTCCACACTATTATTGGGAGCCGTGAGTAACACACGATCTTAAGATAGAAGGGGACCAACACGTCATCACTTCTGATTATGACAATGAGCATATGCGATTCGTATACGATGTGGTGAAGCAATAATAATCCTTGTAAATTCTCATTTAATGTTGACTGTCCAATCCAACTAAATCATTTCTTTAACAATGTACGATCTCCAGAATGTGAATAAGTACTTTTTGGTAAATACAATTTCAAGGACCAAAAGCAGTGCCATTTCGTGAAATATTACACAAAGATGATTTGAAGCAGATATCTTCCGAAGATCTTCTGCGCACCCTTCTGAAGTGTTCTGCCATGTCCATTACAACCATAAATACATCCAGAATCTCCTCACCACTAAGCTTCTCGCTTTTAGTAGACACCCAATTTCCAATTTTTTTCATATGACATTGATTCCTTGCTGTGAGCATACTAAACCAAGATGGTCAGTGCATGAGTATATGGTATTGGCAAGGATGGAATGACGCTGCTGCCGCTGATGGAGCAATGGTAAAAAGAGAATGAATGAATGAATGAATGACTTATTTTACGTGGCAAGACTCAGGCCATGAGGCCTGCTCTTCCGTCTAACCACGCAAATTTCGTTACGCTCCTTTCACCTACTAGGGATGAAAGAAGGTATTACTTGGGCGACGAAACAGGCAGTTTGAATTTAGCACAGAGGCATCATTTAGGCTTGAGAATCTTTTACATGCAGTAAATCTACTAACATGGGACAGCCGGCTTTACTTCCCCTCCGAAGGAAGGCGTACGAAGGATTTTTTCGCCCTTAAAATTCCACGGCTTCGATCGGGTTCGATCGACCGATCGAGAGGTAGAAGAACTGATGAACAAAATAAAATAAAATAAAATAAAAACGCAAATCCGCTTTGTCAAACCAAATTCCACACCAATCGGCAATCTACTGAAAACTAACGTGCCTGCCGCTGTGCTGAGGCTCCCGCAGCAGGCGTCCAGGAAGAAGTGCAGTTCCGCTCGCGCACGCAACGGCGCGGGCGGGGGCGGGGGCGGCGAGCGCATCAATGGGCGATGACGCCCTCGCCCCGGAGGAACCGGTCGCCCGCCTGCGCCGCCCACGCGCAGGATGATGGTGCTGCGCGGACGGTAATGCGCGCAGATTGCCGGGCTGCGCGCGCCGCCCTCTTCTCTGTGGCCTCGCCGCCGCCGCCGCCGCCGCCGCCGCCGCCGCCGCCGCCGCCAGGGCTGCGCCGCGCGGTCCGGCCTTTCGGTCGGCCGCTGGGCAGAGCGATGGGCCGACGGCGCGTGACGCACTACACGCAGCGCCGCTCAGCCAAACGCTTCACTTTCTCAGGATGTGAAACCGGGTGCGGTAGCTCAGTGCATCAACTGATGTCACTGCGACGCCTCTGACTGGGAGGTCCTAGGTTCGAGTGCTGATGGCGGCAGGATTTTCGACATTAGCTAGGTCGAATTCTGTCGCTGTCTGGAGGAGAATTGTAGCGGTAGGCTGCTCTGATCGGTAGTTTTACGTGGTTTCTCCGATCAACACCAGGCGAATGCCGCAGCAGTACCCTACCAAACGGGCCACGGACCGCGCGCGATCTTCCTCTTCCTTGTCCCATTCTCACACACACATTAACTAAACTACCACATATTCCGGGAGGTCGGTTGGGAGCTTAGAGCTTGTCCCGGCTGGGGTGGTGCCCCGCTGGTGGGAGAGTCCTGGTTAGAGGGAAATCCCACTAGCCGACGGTAGGTCGGCGCCAGATCTCGCCATCGAGCGGGTGAAGATCACCGCCGTCTCCCCAGGAAAAAAACATGCACTACACTAACGGGAATAATGACCAAAGCCGTTGACGCGCCCGGAAACACGAAAAAATCATTGAATCGAGCAAGGATTTTCTTGAAACTACTCACTGTCTCCCTCTCCCCATGACTGCCTGTGATTGCTTGGCGCCAAGTCAGTTGCCTCTGCAGCGTCGTTGTCCGGGAGGCGCCAGGATTTGAGTGGCAGATTTTCGGTTAGTGGTCAGTCAGTTAACCTACATTAGAGCTTCGGTATCGATCCCCCTGTGGGTCGGTTGAAACTTTGAAGGGGGTCAATAATGATGAAGGGGTCGATAGTCCAATATATATATATATATATATATATATATATATATATATATATATATATATATATATATATGACTGATTTTATAAGTAACTATTTTCTAACATAGAGCAACAAAACTAATAAATTCGCCCTTCTTCTACAGGATTTGCGTAGCTACGCTTGTGCCACCGGTGCACAGCTCTTTTCCCTGAAGAAAAGGACCTTTAATGAACACTTCCAGGACGGGTTTCGGCAAAGAATAAAACAAATTACACCCCATCCTTATTTTATCCAATACACCAGCCATAGTATTATCAATTATATTGAAAACACTTAATTTCACGTTTATTAAAGATCATTTCGACTCTCCAAACCGGGCATTCGAAAACCAAGCTAGTCAACTGCGTAGGATGTTTATAGACTCAACAAATTATAGCGATGTCTTCGCAGCGACATTCTATCGAGGAAGAAAATTCCATGCAATGCGCACTGGAAAGTGTTATGGACAATTAAATACCCTCAACATTTTGTAACCATTGTATAACAATAAAGATTAGAAAGTATTCACAAACGGAAACGTAATCGATTATTATCAATGTAGATATTCACCAAAATATTGTTGTTCGAAATTGTTTTATTTAAGGGAAGGACATTCCTCTCTTGCCCATGTTAATTTTATGATTTTTAGGTACACATATCTCAAAAACTATTTTACGTGCAGGATTGATTTATTTAAATTTCTAACATTTAAACCTTTGTTAACTTTATCAGCTCAAAAATCTGATATACAATCATCCGTTTTTGAACAGAAATTTTTATTAAATTATGCAAAATAATTACACATTTTTTAGTTATATTTTTTACATTTAAATGGCCAATTTATTTGGTAATTTTGTTGCTTATTATGACTTTGCAAACAATGTGGATAGTGCTATAATAGTTATGTTTCAAGGGCGTTAAGTAGAAGTTTTTCCCCCGAGGGCGACTTCCAATCCCGAGGGCCTCTGGCCTGAGGGGTTGGAAGTTGCCTGATTGCCATATTGCAATAGTCATTTGTCAATATGACGTCAGGTAAACAAAACAATGTGTATCAATTACTGTTGCATAATCGTTGCTGGACTGATGTTTTCGTACAAAATGAAAGAATATGGTGAAGTTTCTGCGGAAATTCTCGCAAAAGCTAACAAAACTACGGACAGTGATTTCCAGTAAAATCTAGAGAAATATATGAAAATGTTTATGGTGTATTTGTGAGTTATATTAGTGTGAATAACAGTGTAGATTGCGTTGATGAAACGGTACTTTTAGGTTATTTGCCTGTATTGCTAAAAGTTATTGGGAATGTGTCATAACACCAAAAAATAACATTTCCAGGATGTAGGCCGATGTGCCTTATACATCTTATTACTATCACTGGTACTGCTACTCAAGAATGTATGTCTCTTTAAAAGGAGATACGTAAAGGTAAAATGTGAGTGACCGATGCCAATTATCAATTCACGGGAACATTCCAAATTTGCAATTTTCATATCAATTAAGGAAAATATGGTCTATAACGAGTCATTTCACTTATTTGAGCGTTATATCATTTATTTAGTGAATTTGCTTGTATCTTAACATTAATGAATCGAATTCATAAAAGTGTATATGTTGTGTTGATATTAGAGCGGGCCATAAATATTCAAAAGGCCCTCGAGCATAAAGAATCAGAAAGGCCCGCAAGGCTATTAACTATACCGTTACGTGTTTTATTTCAGGTCCGTAAACACACACAAATGAACTAGTAAACCATAAAAATATTAAGCATGTACTACTATTTTTCCCGGAGATAAATGTTCCTAAAGAGAAAAAAACAAGAATTTGAGTAAATTGACTTCAAAGTTTTGGTGCTAAATTTTGCATGTACTCAATCACTCAGTGCATTCCTATTCCATATTGTGGGTCGTGTGGAACCTCCTAATTGTTTCCTTTCCTTTTAGCTTAATGATTCTTCTTCTGTTTCTGTTTTAGGAGATTATTTATTAATGTTTTCGCATTTGCACGTTGTTTGGCAATGGAGGATAAATTTAGTGTTTCTTTCAATAGATATTTCCTATTATTTCATCATTACAAATGGGTTTTATTTACACAACAATACTTTATTTCTATTCGTATTTGCTGCTCTATTCGCAAATATTTCTATTATCGTATAGCTATTCACAACCATACAACTACAACAATGTAATTATTTATATTCTTATTCACAACAATAGGCGTTTTATTTAGAATAAACATAGGGAACATATGATTTTGTATGATATATTTTAGAGAATAACGTTGGTCAGGGGTCAATGAGTCCAGGAATTCCTTCAAATTCGATGCACGAAAAATATTGGGAATCCCTGGCAACCACTGGAGAAGAATTCCAAGGCCGGTTGCTCTGGTCAATGCCAGGCCAGTGGCGGAGGAGTACCCTAACAAACGGGCCACGATCTATGTGCAATATTTCCTTCCTCTTCCTTCTCCTATCCTCCCCCTTTCACTTACACTTACGTGCACTACAGCAACTCCAGCATTTGAGGTTTTTGTAAAGAAAAAATTTCACAAGTTAGTGGTACCGTATTTTCAGCTACCAATGCGAAACACAGTGGAAATTATCCATTTATATTAAATTACATTATATGAAAACAATTAAAATAATTAATAAAGTGAAATACTTACTTACATTACATTGAAAGATTTCGTTGTGTTCTACTGGGACTGTCTTATGTGAATTGCCTTTCGACAAGATTTTCGTCGCTTCTTCCTCTTTTCCTGTAAACCGAATGCAGGTCACGATCTGAAGGAACCTCCCCTTTCCTCACCTTTTCTCTCCGGAGGCACATTTTCAGGCGATTAGCATCAAAAGCGCGTGGAAATCCGTTGCGTCTGTGAAAGGGAAGGGAACGAAAAAGTAAACTTGCTACTTTGAATGCGCTAACTCAGATGAAAAAATTATTTGGAAATAAGCATGAGATTTTCACAAAAATGTAAACGGTTAATTGAAAGTATTATTTTTCATTTTATTACTAGCCTCATAATGTATTCTCAAGTCTAGTCTCAAGGTATTTTATGCGATAGTCGGCAATACAATACAGCACGGAGCATAAGGGTATGCCAAATTCACAATACTTGATTAGAACAAATATTTACAGAGTTAACGGATTTATTTTCAGAATTTTCACAAATAGAACAAAATTTCTTACTCCTAATTTCGAAGTGGTCCTTCTGTAGGTGCGAGAAAGAATTGATACTTTGAGATGTCTCTCTTTCCTCTTTTTATTACGAGTATTTTAGTATTCGTACATTTATTTTGTAGTTATAAGAGTATTTTATTATTCGTACATTTATTTTGTTACACGTATATTTCATTACATGCAAAACGGTCTGCATCATAACAAGTCATGAAACATCAAATTCGACGGATTTTACTGATGACATACGAAACAAATAAGTTTCGTACGCAAGGAAAATGTACTTCTGAAATAGAGAGAAGTAGCTTCGTGGATTATCACAAATTGAATTAAAGAGTTATAAAAAGCAACCATGAGAATAATCGCTTTTCCGAAATCTGAGGCATTATTTTCACAATCTGACGTACTTCGATGTTGGAGATCATCGGGAGTTGGGTAAACGCACCGGTAGTAGACAGTTGTTAGTAGATGATACTTAATGCCTCGCCTTAATAACGTCAAAATTATGCGTTTTTTTGTTGTTTTTTTTGTTTTTTTTGTTGTTTTTTTGACAAGTAATTCATGGAGCCTAACTAATGCAAGTGGTCACTATGATCTTTTTGGTGGGGATAACCTCAGGGGCCACGATAAAGGTTATCACCCTCAGAGGAGCAACAGCTGATGCTTAGTGATTCGGGTACGAAATTCAAGGTTTGTAAAACGTTTTTACATTTAATAATTTAGGTAAAATCAAATCTCAGTAGTATTTCTTCATCAGATGAAGTATAGAAGTAATGTAGGGTTCTTCATTTTTCTGTTTTCAGTTTTACATGGTAGATAACACATGCCAAGCACTGAATTACAAAAATCATGTGTTTTTCAGAAGTTGATATGGCTGTCAACTACTAACACATCTTCAGCATGGAATGTCTCTTGTTGACATTTTTGTATGTGCTTCAAACAACAATCCTTAGGAAGTCATCAGAGTTACACTGTAATAGGTCAAGGGAATCCAGTAGAATCCATAGAGTGTCGATATCTGAAACGTAACTCTATATCAACTACTCGTTGACCGTCATGTGTTAGTACTTACAACTTTTATAACAAACCAAGTTTTAGGGTTGGGTTAGTTGCTTTTGTTTTTAATTCTACTTCTTGTTTTCCTTCCTCTTGATATTCTTACCAATATTCCTAGTCACTTACAAAGTTTTCTCTTCACCAGAAAAACAGTCTAAAATAAAAATCGGAAGAAATAACAGTCACCTGGTTTCGTAATCTTCAATGGCAGGAAGGCGTGTCAAGTGAGCAAAGCTCAGAAAAAGTGAGACTTGGGGGAACAAACAACAGAGCCCTAAAACGACAAAGAAGAAAGAATGAGAAGAGCTCTAAAAGAAGAAGCAATAGAAGGCACCATCTAACACGTAAGAAGAGGAATATAAAGAAAGGAAGAAATGATTTTTCGTCGGGTACTTCGGGAGAAAATGAATCCCTTCAGGATATAGCTTTAAAGCCCAAAGCCTAGGATCGAATTTCAAATTCTAACGACCAAGGCAACACTTAAGACCAAGGTAACTTGCACAACGAAACTGCACAACGAAGTGATTCTGAAATATTCGATGACGACCGGCCTTCCAGTATTTTTGTCTATATTTCTTAATTATTATACCTAAAAAGTAATTGAAATGAGCTGGGATTTATGGGTGGGAACAGAAAGGCAAGGGAAGGCCGGCTGGGCCGGAATGCAGTAAAATAGGCCACAGGCAAACAGGGCGGGAATACGTAGAGTTCTTCTTTAAAAGATTGTGAAAAATAAGACTAGAGTAACGCACGGCAATTCAGTTCGATGATGATCAGATGAGCAGATACAATTCAACATATCAACTAGCCATGAAGTATGAAAATCCATTCTAGATGGGACACCCACTGTCAAAAATGTACCAATCGCTGTCCGTTTAAAACAGTTAAAACAAATGAGTTGTAGCATTAGATGACGCATGATTTTCCTATTCAAAATAAACATTTATTTACATGATTTTCTTCTTAAAAAAGATGGCATTGCAAGTATTGAACGACACAGGGACGATAGCACAAATATCAGACTCACTGTAACTTCATTATCTGTGCACGTCTTCTAGAATTCATTGGGAAATATAGTTATTCAAATTATCGTTTCATGTCGCGTCAGGAAGTATTATTCCTTGACGAAGGATATGCTGGATAGGAGCCCAAAATTTATTGCTGATTTATCCTTGGAAATAGATTTTATTACATCGGAACGTTTCTTTTTTTGTTGTTGTTGTATTTTTTTTTGTTTTTTCAAAATTCAAGTAGTATATGTCTTAGTGTATGGATGACATAATTTTGAAAATGTGCACAGAATTCACTTCTCCCCTTAGTACGTCATACGCAGTTTTAACTGTTTTTTGACGTAAAATAAATAAACAGACTCACTGGTTAAAAGTCTCGAAGATCGCCCCTGTTTAGAAACTTCAACGTGCCCATTATTTATTCTACATCATTATAATGACGATAGTAACTATAAACAACGAAGTAGAAAAATAGTCAAACTATCTGACTATCAAAAGTTTGGATATTCCACCTGCAGGAGAGATTATCACACAGATGTTAACCCTTAGAATGGAACATAAGATTTTGTAAGGTGAAATTGTCTCATAGTACCATTAATGAATAACGTATTTTCATAAACGTAATACCAGTAATTTTTATTAATATTCCTCACTTTAACTGGTTAGAAAGATAACCTCCACAATAATAGTTGAAGTCTGGACACAGCACATAACGTCGAGATCTCCATCTAACACACGAGGCATATGGCGAGTGATCCATCATCGCGAACCAACAAAAAAGGTGCACGGCGTTTCGTGGACCCCTGGGGCCGCATAAGGTCGCACTAATTCCTTTGTGAGCCACCCACTCTGCCTGGAGACCAGGCCAGCCCGCGAGGCGACCGGGAGGCGGTCATTATGCAGATCGAACTATTTTTAACCTTTTTGTATCAAATTTCAAAAAATGAAGGGATCAAAGACTTAAAAGATCTGAGTAGTGACAAAGTCATGACTTTATCGTCTGCGTCGGTGGTTATCGTTTCAACTTAAAGGCCCTCAAGGACTCCCTTTTCAAAGACGATTTCACTATTTACCATTGAGTTCAAGAGTTCCATCCTTTTCGATTACATATATCATTATTTGGTAGGCGACAATTGTCGGTATTTTGTAAATCACTCCTGATATTCCTTAAGATAAACGTTTGCACATCGTTTCAATACACTGATGTTAGAGACAATATAAATTTTTAATTATATTGAATGAGATTAAATAGATTTTGGGTTATGTCAAATAACTTTGCGTTCTGTATTTTCGTATGAGTCACAAAAAACGAATTGTTCTAAAATTTTAATGTCAATTAAAATAATGAGCTTTGTATAATACACTGAAAAAATGAATTGATTTAAATAGAAAATTTGAAACGATTAGGAAACTACCCCAGAATATCTTGTAAACTACCTGCAGAAACATAATTGAAAAATCTAAAAAAACTATGCTAATAAACAACACGACCACTGAAGTGTTACAATTACAAATCCTATTTGCGCTCCCCCAAAGAAATTACGTTGCCAAGCCTTGAGAATCACAGCTCTATGCATTCGAATCAAATTCCTTTTAACATCAATAATTCACTACTTTATTTCAGTTCAGAAATATCAAACTTTCTAAATTTCCATATTTTATTACAATGGATGGTGTCTGTGAACACTGTTGACACATACCTAGAATATTTGCTAACTTTTATATATGATAGTATATTGGGAAAAGCTTGTTTGTAAGTCACGAAAAAATAACCTTTGGAAAATCGAAATTAAGAACGAAGAATGCAAATACCTGAAGGTCTCCTTAATCCGAACGCACAAAATATACTCCCTTCAAGGTACCAATAGTGCACCAGGCCAAAGGGGAATACAACAGAAGAAAAGAAAAAAAATTACGTGAATTCATGCCCGGTTCGTCGTCGTTCGTGGCCTCCAGGGCCGCATAAGGACGCGCTAATTCCTTTGTGAGGCGTCGAGTCTTCCCCTAGACGCGGCCGGTGTGCCGGACGACCGGAGCGCTGTCATTATGCAGATCAAGCGGTTATCGGGTCCCGTACGAGGGCCCGTTTAATCGCCCTAGTGTTGAATTTCATTTAGGCTCTTGTAAATTGACGTTAATTTCTACACTGAATCTCCGAGTTCACAAGTCATTAGGTGAAGATATGTTGGAACCCCGGGCGAGACCCATGAGTGTAATTACCGGGCCAGCCGCCAGGAATGGAGGCCCGCGACTATGCTGCGCTGCATGAGGCTGAGATCGCATCTCTTTCTAGATGGTCTTTGGGCTGCGGCCGACGCCGCCGGCTCCCACAGGGGAATTTTCCGGGCGTGGGAGATTCATGTTTTCATCTCACCACCCACAGTTTCTAGTAGTACTTTACTGTAGCCACCTCCTTGTGTAGACCGGGAGTGGTATCTCAGTGCAGCAACTGATATCACTGACGCGCCTCTGACCGGGAGGTCCTAGGTTCGAGTCCTGAGCGGCAGGATTTTCGACACTAGCTAGGACGAATTCAGTCGCTGTCTGGAGGAGAATTCTAGCGGCCGGCTGCTCGGATCGGTAGTTTTCCGTGGTTTCTCCGGTCAACCCCAGGCGAATGCCGGAGCAGTACCCTAACAAACGGGCCACGGACCGCGCGCGATCTTTGCTTCCTCTTCCTTGTCCTATCCTCTCCCCTTACACACACACTTACACTAACATGCACTACACTAACACATATTACGGGAGACCGGTCGGGAACTTAGAACTTGTCCCGGCTGGGGCGGTGCCCCGCTGGTGTGTGTGTCCTGGTAAGGAGGAAACCCCACTAGCCGACGATAGGTCGGCGCCGAATCTCGCCATCCAGCGGGGGAAGATCACCGCCATCTCCCGAGAAAAAAAACATGCACTACATTAACGGGACTAATGACTAAAGCAGTAACGCGCCCGGAAACACGAAAAAATCAATCAATCAATGTGTAGAGATAATACCATTACGATGGTGATGATTAGCATTTTTTCTTATTATGTTCAGTGTCATTTTTTTATTGTTAGTGTCAAATTTGTAACCGAGTGTACAGAAGTGGAATGCTGGTGCCTTTATAAGCTCCCTCCTTCCGAAACGTGACCACATTGATGGTTTGCCATTGTCTTCCTCTGTGTTTGATGTTAGATGTGATCATACGGGGTGGATTATGACGCGAGATCGTTTAATGTAATGAGATGAATGAAATTATGCTTCAGATGGAATATATGGTGAAACCTCCAGGTACTTGTTACTTGGAAACTGCTCCTAACTCCTGTGCTATCGATGCTAATATAAAAAAAATATTTTGTGAAAATATTCAGATAATAGAGCACCAAAGTTGCTAAATTTATCAGATTATGGCCTTGTATTATCTATTTTAATAATTTCTTCTCAATGCTCTTTTTTGGATACTTTAATCAAACGGATCGTGAGATTGCTGAAATTTCAAGATCATAATCGTACTCAAGAAACAATTTCATCTAGCTTACATTCAACTTTTACACGGTATTGTCTTATGGATGTACTCCCTAATCCGTCGATTGTCGGGTAAGCGAAGCAGCCAAATCAAATGTTATGTAGTATTTGTTCAATCTCAAACATTTTAGATACTTTCTTTACGAGAAAAATGAAGTCTCAAATTTCTTCGCAGATATATAGTTACATAACACTGCACTACGAAATGAAACTTTTCTAGAGTTGTTTTCCAAATGATGGATGTTTTAAGAAATTTCTGGTTTGCTGATCATGGAAACTGGTTTCGTCTGTCACGTAAAAAGTCCGGTCTAATGTTTCAGTTTTTTTTAGAAAAATAGTAAAAAAGAGATCACAAAAATTCGCAAAACCAAGCAAGAAGGAAGATAATTCAGTATTTAATTAATATCTTTATTTCATTTGTGTCGTTTTCTTTTTTTGAAGCTCAGTAATAATATGTCTTAACCATTGACCTTCATTTTCCTGATGTCGGCGCTGTATGTCATTAATAGGGGCGGATTTTAATGGAAGGTAAAGTTTTTCTTTACTCTTTAGAAAAATGCCGTTCAGTATAGAAATTAATTTTAGGTTATGACGAAAGGAAATGATCTATTTTATAAAGTATTTTTTTGAATTTTTTCTCGATTTCGATTAATAAGTATTTTTTTACTTTTATACGTCATTTTTAATGCATTTTCGCTGATTTAATCGATTTTAATTTTAATGGTACCTGCTTCAAACAATATTTACGAGATGGAACAACTGTTCACCACATAATTCCTGAATAGCCTTATCTATTTCTTTCCTCATGTATTGTAATGTCAGCCTTTGTGAGTACTATGTAATCTAAGGTTCTTGTAACACCTATCGGCGCAATTGTCAGTTCGGCCGATTTTACAATAAATAAAGGCAGATATTTCCTAGTAAAGAACAGTCAAATCCAAAAGTTTGCAAGCTGAGTTCTCTTGAACAAAAGGAAGAAGCCTCAATTACATCAGTAATAAATACAACAGTTTGAGTCGTTCATCTGAAGTGGTTTTGATAAAAAAAACGTAATTTTTCTTTTTATTTCATGGCATTTTAATAACATTTAAAGAGCATTTTATTGATATTTTTGGCAGTGTTTTAGGTCATCAAAGTCCGCCTCCTACCCATAAACGTCTATATTTACCGCTGCGATTGAAGATTCCCCTATGGCAAGTAAGTCATGCTTGTAGAGTACTAGAATGCGAATGGCAAATGCCCTTCGAAATGTTTTCCATTTCCTTCTTGAAGGTGGTGCGCTTCACTTTCTACTTCGCATTTTTATGTTCAACTGGCCCGTTTTAAGCATCAATTACAGGCGGCCGTCAAGAATTGTTAATACTTAGGTTGGCGTTGTCCATCATTCCCATTTGACCTGCTTTTCTTAGTTCCATCATTTCATACGAGGTTGCAATACGCCATTTTCCACGGACTTGATGATGCGAAATGAAGTATAGTTTTTAGATTATTAATAATTAGTACATTTTGAAATAACTACAGAAATTATTGCGGTTCTTTTGTAAATAACTAACACTAAAATACAAGGAATATATATGCAGCAAAATCGGAAACTTCGTAAAAACCTTGTGAATAAAAAATAAATTATAGCCAAAACAAATGCACAGTCTAGGCCTTCAACTGAACTGGCGTCCGTTTGTACGGTGCGTTTACATTTATAGAATTTGTCGAGAGCATAATAGTTATGTGAAAAATAAGTTCTTTGCAAATACATTTATTAGGAAAAGGGAAGCCAAGCTGATCAAATCACATGACAGAATATTTTTATTGCCAATATCATAAAAAGGTAAATATATAATGTCTGTAGTTAATACGCTTTCATAAATGAAAAGTATGGTTCGAAGCGCGATATAAATGAAGGCTGCAACCAAACTCAGCTTTAATTGGTACTGAACACAATCGAAAAGTCTTTCTTATGAATAAAGGACATAAATTTCGTTTTAATTTATTACAATACATAAAAGTGATCAGTATTTGTTTGATTTTCGACGTACACATCCAAGGTCCAATACTTTAATTTCAAGCGGGACCATAATGAGTACTAAATACAAAATGGACCTTGCCACACCCTGAAAGGGATCATTATTTCTCATCTGATATCTTTCAATAAAATTTGAACATCTTTGGTAAAAAAATTAGGAATGCTATAATAAGAAGGTAGGTACAATATCTTGGGAAAAATTCAAAAAATACGAGAAATAAAATATTCCAATGTACGATTAAAGCAATCTTAATATAAACATGTTTGTAGATAAACAATGGGCATTTACTTATACGCTTAAATTGGTATATGTGAACCAGTCCAAACTGTCAGAATGACATTAAAATAAAAATTAGCAATTTCTCCATCAAATTGGCTTGGCGTTATTAAATACTGTCCGAAGCAATGGCATATTGGAAAATAAAGAATCTTAGTATGTGATAGACTGAAAAGAGAAAAACGAACACAGAATGCCGAAAGAAATCGATTATCGACAAAGTGTCCACAGACTGCAGAGAACGTTAAATAGAATCTTGTGTCGTGTAGAAAATGGATGGCAACGCTTCTATAAGATTTAATACGCATTTGTTTCCAGTGCGCGTGTGAAAAACCTTTTGCTCCCTTCTCTTTCCAACCGAAGTTCACGCTCCGAGAGTGAAATGATATTCCTTGTTGTTAAAGGAAAAGCATAAATGGAACTTGGCACGTACCCTCTTCAAAATCCAGCCATTCAGAACCAAAGAGAAACAGCTTCAATCGAACAGCGACCACGTGAGCCGAACTTTCCGATTTTCCAGGCCGGGATGAACGAGCACCCCCGGCCAGAAAAACACGGGGCCTTGCAGACGCGAGAACAGGAGTTACGGGAACGAATCAGCCCCGATTTAGGCAGCGTTAGTCACGACTGCCATAGACCATTGAGCCTCAAACAATAAATCAAGCTCAGTAACGACGCGGGCCGCGGGCGGCGGGCCGCTGCCCGTGGGGGGGGGCGGAGGGGGTGGAGTGGGAAGGGAGTCGAATAGGGGTGGCGAACCGAGTGCGGGGTAGGTCGCGGTCGCACCCCGGCGCGCGGTGACGTCTAGCAGGGGGAGAGGGTTTTCGCCATCTTGGCACTCGGATCCAATTGGATTCGACACATTCTCACGGTAGGCATGTTGTTAGTTCTTGGTCCGACGCGGGGTTTGCATGTGGCCCGCTTCCCTCCTGCAAGTGGACGCGTTGTTAGCAGAAATACGAAATGGCGTGCAGACATGGAAAATTGAATTCAGTGGACGAAGCGTTTTCTAAACCAGCTGTGGAATTAATTCGCTTGTGCTTACCTCTTTGACCCCGCGGAGTAATTTAATCCACATTTCGCAACCCTTTGAAATGAGGGGTAATTTTTTTCTAATAATGAGTGTTTCTGAGTCCATTTTTTGTAAAAGTTAAAAATTTTATGTATTAAAAACAAAAAATAATAATCTCATTGAATAAAATAATACAGTAGGCAATCATTCTTGTATCTTAATTTTTTACTTTCTCGTTACGACGTAGATCGTTTTTTATTAAATTTTATTGTTGGATAGTGTAAAGGATGTCTAAAAGAATGGTGCAGGTCTCATGCACGTTGAAAACACTAATTTTTCGAAAATTGCAACAGTTCAAATTTTTTCGGCGTCCTCCAACAACTACAATTCTGAAGACAGAGATGTTTTCCCTACGTGAAATCTGTTCCTTAAAGGCATTTTTGAAAGGTCTTTTGAAAAATTTTTGAAAGGTTTTTTAAGGTCATGTACAATTTTTCGAAAATTTGAGTACTTTTCGCAAAATTTTGCGTGAAAATACAGACGGGAAAGTACGTGCTAGTTTTAGCATCCCTAGTTACTTTAGCTGAATAAAATTTTCTTAAAATGTTGCCATTTTGACTTTGCTAAATACATTGAATTTATTGACGGTTTCTTAAATCCAATCTAAATGTTAAATGATTAATAAGAATGCGGAAATAAAGTGAACAAAAATTGGAATAATATTGATTGGATTATGATTGATTCATTTCTGGTTTGTCAACTGAATATTATAATTTTCAAAATGCAAAATAAATTTTCAGGCATACTTAAGATTCAAAGAAAATAAAACTCAGTGCTATTAAGTAACAGAATTATAATAATGTATCGATTAAATAAATATGGTCTAATATATTTCGACCTCAAGAAAACGAATGATTCTAATACACATTCTACGAAATGAATGAACGTAATATGTTTTGAAATATATTATGGTATCAAAAGATTAGGTCATGTTTATAAAATCAAAAGTTGAGTATTGTCCTGATTCTCTTAGTAAGTGTGATTAGTAAAGCGCACCTGGGACTATGATTTGAAGGACTATGATAACCAGCCCCAAATCTACATCGAACACACGAAGTAACGTGAACTATCCTCAGTAGTGCACGCGAAACGGGGGTCCATGTTCACTATCCTCCCCTTCCCAAACCGATACGACATCCATAAAATCAGTTTTTGCTAATATTCTATCGTAATAGTCTCAATAAATTCGCCATTCGATATCTCGTGTAAATGCCATATAAATGCTAAACACCAACATATAATTATAAATTTTTAATTTAGCAAAAATTCATTTTTGTAAGAAAACCTGAAGTTGGCTGGATATTACACATCTACAACCCCCAACGAAAACTCCTAGACCACCACTGACTCATGAGCATTCTCTTTCAAACCCCTACCTCTCCTCGAAATCTCTCCCGCCCAGCCACACAAACCCTTTCCCCGGCCCCAATTCCGGTTTCCTGCCCGATCCACCGGCACAGGCCAGCGCTCACGCACTGGGCCAGCCGGCCGGCCGGCCGGCCGCCCGCCCCGCCTCTGCTAACAGAGCCATCAAAGGCAAAAAAACAAAAAGAGCGGCGCGCGAGGATCTCGATTCTTCCTCCACAGCCGCGACGCCAGCCAGCCGTGGCCGGAACGGAAGTGTGGATGCGCGTGACTGGGGCGGAACCGCCGCGCGTCGCCCCGCGCCGCACCGCGCAGACGCGAGCGCCATAACCTACCGGATCGCGACAGCGACGTCGCGCGTATTACAGTTCCTTGCGCGACCCTTCCTTCGGGAGGGATGCGCTTCTACTGAGATTGAGGTGAGGGCCATAACCTACCGAATCGCGGCAGCGCCTTCGCGCGTATTACAGTTCCTTCCTTCGGGAAAGATGCGCTTCTACTGGGGTTGAGGTGAGCGCCATAAACTACCGTCGCGCGTATTACAGTTCCTTGCGCGACCCTTCCTTCTGAAGGGATGCGCTTCTAACGTGGTTGAGGTGAGCGCCATAACCTACCGGGTCGCGGCAGCGCCGTTGCGCGTATTGCAGTTTTTTGGGCGATACTTCCTTCGGGAAAGATGCGCTTCTACCAGGGTTGAGGTGAGAGCCATAACCTGCCGGATCACGGCAGCGCCGTCGCGCGTATTACAGTTCTTTCCTTCGGGAAAGATGCGCTTCTACCGGTGTTGAGGTGAGCGCTATAAACAACCGGACCGCGGCAGCGCCGTCGCGCGTATTACAGTTCCTTGCACGACCGTTCCTTCGGTAAAGATGCGCTTCTACCGGGGTTGAGGTGAGCGCCATAAGCTACCGGATTGCGGCAGTGCTGTCGCGCGTATTACAGTTCTTTACGCGACCCTTCCTTCGGGAAGGATGCACTTCTACCGCGGTTGAGGTGAGCACCATAACCTACCGGATCGCGGCAGCGCCGTCGCGCGTTTCCTTGCGCGACCCTTGCTTCGGGAGGGTTGCGCTTCTACTGGGGTTGAGGTGAGTGCCATAACCTACCGGATCGTGAGAGCGCCGTCGCGCGTGTTATAGAAAGATTTTCCTAAGGATGAGCCAAAGTGACAGTGCGCGTAACAAGTGAACATCACGGTAATTCAGAGAAGTATTCCCCCGCCGCGATAGCTGTTCAGCCACGCCCCTTCGTAAAGTGCTAATGGCTCCTGTGAAAACATCCCTATGCAGAAGTCTAACAGTTTCGCTGGGGTATGTGCACGTGCGCGAGTCCTGGAAATATTTAAATTTAATTATGTGTGTGGAAAATCTCTTAACATGCTCTCACAATTAGTTAAAGAAAACTGCCACGAATGTAAATAGAAAGAAAAATGATTTTAAGCCGGAAACACGTACACCGATACGCATCTCGTATTCAAGCCTCGGTTTAAAAATTAACATAATATTTATCACACAAAAAGTAAATTTAATGTAATGTTTATAGAAAAAAAAGTATTTTTACAGAAGAGCACATAACATTGCACTTCCTAATATCAATTATTTCTCGCGGCGCCCTGTATTTTTGTCGGACGAGGACATCTCAAAAGGAAGCGTCGAAGCCATTTACAAGTTAGTCGACTGCAAATGAACTAATGCAGGGAGGTCTCTCTGATGGGCTCGAGGGCACAATGACCACAAAACCTTCTGTTATGTTGCCAGCAATAGCTGTCACTTTGGCTCACCCTTAGGAAAATCGTTCCCCGTTTGCGTGACCCTTCCTTTGAGAGGGATGCGCTTCTACCGGGGTTGAGGTGAGCACCATATCCTACCGGAACACGGGTTTCCGTTTGCGATTTGGTTGTGCTCCTAGCGGAAGCGGGTTGATGTTAGCTCCTTAATCATCCGAATCGCGGTGTTACAGTTTTCTGTGCGTCCTCTCCTTGGGGAGAGTTGAGGCAATACCTACTAGTACTTACGAACAACAACAATACTACTAGTACGTACGAAGTATTAGTAGGTGTTGGTTCAGGTGACTAAGTCCTTTTGGGAGAAAATCGAATACTCTCGAGGAAGTGGACTTCGTTTTGGTGACCGACGCGTAAAAGTGAGTAATTACGAGAATAAATGCTGATTTTGTTAGCCAATAGTAGAACTTAACGATACATGAAACCCAGTGGGAAACAGAATTTTTCTAGTGGGGACAAAGTGTATTGTCCAGCCGTGTTGACTTTTCTCATAAATAATTTATTTATGGTAAATTTAAAATGTATTTTTATTTGTTGGTATATAATTAATTATAAAAAATTAAATTAACATATTGAGTGACTTTCGTTACTACAGAAAATTAGTTAAAACTGTATTTGTGAATATGGAGCTGAAGCTTTATGACCCCCATCCTGGGTGCACCACTTCATGAAATCCATATGCTGAAGGCGCAGTACGTAAATTATGTCCAAATTGATATTTTTTATCTTCGCAGCGACATTGTTGTAAATCCCGTTTGAAATATTCGTAAAGGAATCATGGAATCTTAGAATACTCTTACTGAAGGATTTCATCGATATTTCTTGAACCTACAGTTTTAGGAGTGATCAGCTACGAATCTTCATTAAAATTTTAGAATTACTAAGAGAATCTTCGAAAAAAATTAAAGAGTGTACCTAGATTTGTTGTTCGTAAAATAAATTCTATTAATATAATTTTGTATCATTTGAATTTTGGTTGCCTGAGCCTAAAACATCCCAAATTCCCATCTTTCACACGAATAATAGCTGGTACGGGTGATGGCTTTAATTAACATACCTGAACATATCTCAATACTCGCAAACACATATTCACTGTCGCTTTCACCAAAGAACTTGTTTGGAAATACCCCACTTTGACATTATTCCCGATAAGCAATTATGAAGAGAAACTCCGGCAAAGGTGTCTTTTAACACTGATATAACTGCGGTGCATCTGAGCAGGAAATCCTAGGGTTCGGGTCTCGACGGTGACAGGATTTTCGATTAGCTAGACATCTAGGTCGGGTTCAGCTGCCTGGAGGAGAATTCTAGCGGCCGGCTGCTCTGATCTGTAGTTTTTCTTAGTTTCTCCAATCAACACCAGGCGGATCAGTACCCTAACGAACGGGCCACGGGCCACGCGCGATCATTCCTTGTCCTGTCTTCTCCCTTACACACGCACGCACGCACGCACACACACACACACACACACACACACACACACACACACACACACACACACACACACGAAAACTACATTACCACACCAATTAGCGCATTAGCACCAAGCTTAAAGTTTGACCCGGCAAACATGCACTACACTTACGGGACTAAAGCCGTTAGCCGTTGATGCAGCCGGAATCACAAATCACTCAATGACGAGAAACAAGACAAAGAAATAAAATATCCATTTAAACTTTGAAAGTAATAAACGTATGAGATTCTGTATCATAAACTTAAACAGTTTCTTCATGAGAAGTGTGTAAGACTTCTCTTTTACCGATTAAACAGAAACCGTTCGAAATTAATAATAGAAGAAATTACATAATTTTCCACATTATCTGAAATTGTTACAACATGCGTAGTAATTATTATTTTTTAAATTGATACGATTCGTTTAATTACTAGCTTTGTTTCGACTCGGGACTCTCTTTTACCTAATCTAATTGCTGTTTCCAGCTGTACGCTGACGACTTTCGGAAAGCAACTTGCGGTCGTTATTCCACGCCAGAGAAAACAACCGCCGAGCGCCGCCCGAGGCGATGAAACTCCGTATTTTACATTTCACTCGATCCTCGCCGCGGTCCAGCGAGCGCGTTATCATGCATTTCAGACCCTATCGGCCGTAATTCAATGCGCAATTGACTTTCAAGGTTTGTTTGGCCTCTTTGTGATGCAAATTTGGAGATCTCGCTGCGCTTTTATGTCTTACTCTCAAAGGCGTTCCGCTCCGCACCACCCACTAGGATGCCGGCCTCCCCTCCCCTCCCCCCTCCCCTCTCATCCCCTCCCCCCTCCACGCCTCGTAAGGGTTCGCTCAACTCATCGCTCTGGGACGTGTGGCGCGGAAGGAGTTTAGCGGTCGTTTACGTGCAACATTCTTGTTGCTGCCGTATTCCGTGAATGTGCTGGGCAGAGTTGCCGAGATTATAAAAGGTGGAGAGTTCAACCGCTTTGAGACTGAAGTCCAAGCCGAGGAAATGTTTTTTTTTTATTACATTTATTTATAGTCGCATCAACTGCGAGGTTATTAGCGACTATTCAGTAAGTTACAATAAGGGTTTTTTTTATAACATGGTTACATACTTCTTTACATTTTTTACATTTTTGTTCAGTGAATTACATTACAGTTTACATTGCACCAGTGGTTGGAATTATTTCACATGTTATGTTAATGAGGAAATGTTATGTTATGAGGAAATGTTTATTTCCGTTAAATACGCAAATTCTTGAACAAGTAACTTTTGGATATACTGTTTTATGAAGCGTATTACAGACGCTTCATTAACTTGTGTGCTAGATTCAGTGTGTTACATACATTTTTAGAAGCTAATTCATTTCTGGTTTCTAAGGATATGATGTCCTGATGATCCCAGCTTTGAAGTTGGCGACGAAACTAACGTTGACAGGGGC
The DNA here is from genome assembly GCA_011170035.1 of Teleogryllus occipitalis. Taxonomy (NCBI): domain Eukaryota; kingdom Metazoa; phylum Arthropoda; class Insecta; order Orthoptera; family Gryllidae; genus Teleogryllus; species Teleogryllus occipitalis. The sequence continues at coordinate 6,097 of BLKR01004748.1, read as the reverse complement.
AGAGGGAGTTGAAAGAGAAGGAAAAACGATTGATATTTTCAAGTGTTGACGTAAACTATTAAAACAGTTTTCGGAAATTAAACTCTATTATGAAGTAATCCGTTTTTTTTAATATATGTGGATTTCGAACTTCCGATTTACACGGCGGATAATTTTAGTACGAAAATAACATTTTGATGACAAAATATGAATATGGAGAGTAAATAAATATTAGAGGTAAAATACTCGACTCTTTCTTCCCAATCAGGAAATTTTCTTAAATAATTTACTTTATATGACATTTTTTCAATATTAAGTGACTTATCTTTGTTTCCGGAAAGGTTTATTTCCACGAAGCATAATGACATTGACATTATGACTGGAACTGCAAAACCAAAATTTGAACTAACAACTTCACTCAAAACAGTCGTGCTTCAGAATGACACAACCTTTCTCATACCACTTAGTTTCCAGATCTATTTAGGGACTAGCTTTTCAGTTTTGCCCTATCCTCTTCCAGCTAGCTATTGGTGCCAATAGGTACAACATTTTTTTCACATTTCTCTCGATTTTTCGATGTTTAATTTTACAATTGGAATATGACTTTAATAATATTAAAGAAAGGTAAAATATGGTACCATATGCAAATTTTCGTTGTGAATTTTGTTCCTTTTTTTCTCCAAAATGTCGTTTCAGCTTTTGTGAATATGCACAAATTTGGGTTCATGTTGACAGAAAACTTTTGAGTTTTCAAAAACCTTTATAAAATATTTAAGCCCATGTACTCACAAATGTAATCATATAAATAAACGGTGGTCGTGTAAATATTAATGAAGTGACAGATATTACAACAAAATTTAATTTGTTTAATTCTTGAAAAATTAAAAGAATACATAAAATGGTGTTTGCGTAATGTTATTCAGTGCATTTACTATACGTAAACAAAGTTTAAACAAAATTTTTGGAGCCGTTTTGGAGAAAAATCTTATTTTTAATACCTAGCTTCAAGCTTTATCTACCACTTTGCAGTCTTGCGGCCGTTGTAAGTCCGTCTCTAACGCATTGTCCTTCGTTGCTCTAATGATAAAGTAGATAGAAGAGGAGCATGAAGCAGAAATTGTACCAAGCAGAAAGTATTAAGTCAACTATACAACATAATTTCTCATTGTTCCACTCAACAATGTTTTCATGGTAGCGTAAGGAAACAAACCAAAACTTAAATTGAATAAAAAAGAGAAAAAACGGAAGCGAGACATCATTCGGAGGCTTTGATAGTAAGGGGATTCGCACACTGACATCTGAAACCTGAATTAGCGTGTAATTATTCCAGCTGGAGGTGGTGGATTTTCAAAGGAAACGTACAATTCTCTCTTAACCGAGACATATGGGTGACGGACAATTCAACTGTGTAATTATATCCTAATTTACGACAATTGCCGTACCAGAAAATTCACCTATTCGTTGTTACAGAAAAACGCATGCAAGGGATAAATCTTTGATCCCGGTGAATAAGCTGTCAATAATTAAGTCATAAACACTTAATTTTACTGGCGAGCGAAAATCAACGTTTACGGGAATTATATCAGGGATTAATGATACTCAAACGAAGGTGATACTCAAAACTATTTTCGAGTAGGTTTTGTTTGAATAACATCAATCCCTTATTAATAGCATTAAAGTCGTATTTTGCTCCGTTGTAAAATTAAGTATCTTTTACTTATGACCTTATTAACCGGGGTCAAAGAAATAAGTCAGAGGCCATTGTGTCGCTTTCTGGCGTTCAAAATGGACGTTAAAATTAGTTGGGAGCACAGGAATCGCTTGTGATGACAAATTTGAAATTTTCTAACAATATAATACGTGTCGGGAGTGAGTGAACGTTTCCAGAGCATGGATATTTGCCATCTCAGCTAATCCATTTCCAGAACGAAACACGTAACTTCCCTCCACAAAAATAAGCTGTGAAGGAGCCAAGAGCTCGCAGACAAGTGTTAACTACGCGCCTTTCACGCTCAACCTGTTCCTCCGCGAACGCGCAAATCCTCCACGCACTCGGCCGACGGCGCGGCGCGGTGTGGCGACACGGCGTAACCCGGCGGTGGAGCGTGACGCCGGCGAGGAAATGGATTGACACGTCGACATCTGACAAAAGGCGACGCGCCGCACGTGACGCCGCACGGGCCGCCGGGATTCCCCGGGCCGCGCGTGGACGGGCGCAGCGCCGCGGCGCACGAGCCACGCCAAGCCTCGCTGTGCACGCCACGCCGACACGGCTCCTCCCGCACGCTCTGCCCCGCTGGGGACACCCCACAGTCTCCTCTCTTTGTCTAGGGCCACCGGAAGAGGTGGCTCAGGGCATCAACTGATGGTAGTACAGTGCCTCTGACCGGTAGGTTTTGAGTTTCGCGTCCCGCCGGTGCACCGCAGTCCCTAGCTTTTCAGCTTGGTCGAATTCAGTGGCTGTCTAGAGGAGAATTCTAGCCGGCTGCTCTGATCGGTAGTTTTCCGTGGTGTCTCCGATCAATACCAGGCGACTGCCGGTGCAGTACCCTAACAAACGGGCCTGGGACCGCGCGGGATCTTTCCTTCCCATTCCTTGTCTTATCCTCACCCCTTACACCCACACTTACATGCGCTGCACTACCACACATGTCGAGCACCGGGCGGGAGCTTAGAGCTTGTCCGGGCTGAGACAATGCCTCGCTGGTGGGAGAAACCCAGTTATGGAAACCCTGTTAGCCGACGGTAGGTCTGTGCCGGATCTCGCCATTCAGCGGGGCAGTTCACTGCCACTCCCGAGCAAACACATACACTACACTTACGGGTCTAATTATATTAGCAGTTGACGCGCCCGGAATCACTAGTAATCAATTAATCAATCCGCACTGGGGAGTCCCTAGATAAAGAGAAAAGTGTAATCTGTACAGTCTCCAATTTTGATCTCCTCTCACTCGATAGTCCACCGTATTAGCTTATGGGAGCTGATGAGAAATTAAAATAATTGGCGGTATTACAGGGATTTTCGAGTACATCCCAATACAGTATTTGAGTAACTCCCAAGTGTGCGGATGTGCGATTCCGTCACTCACGGCTAGACTACTTCCCGTGCACCAATCGAGACATATGAAATGTCATTCGACTCGTCTGTCTCCTGATGGGGGACCGATAATTTGTTTTCAGATCCGGTCAGAAGATTCAAAGAAATTTCCAAAATCGTTTTTTTTTTTTGCGGATTTTGGCATGCATTCTTAGCGAGTGTGCCGGGAAATAAATCAACGCCACCTAAATCTATGTAGATGGCGTTGATTAAGCTCCAGTACCCAAAGGAATTTTTGCTCAAAACGCCATAATTTTTTTTACCGACATCAGCAAAACTGATGTTGACATCTTTAAGTTAACAAGTGAAGTTAATTTGAACAAGTGGGTGCGTGGCATAGCTCATTTTAATTTTTCCGTAGGCCTATTACCACATTTTTAAAATTTTATTGACAAAAACCTGCGATCAGCATTGTCTTGGAACTTATTAAATTTGAAGAATTTCAAGTGAATATGGAGAAAACAAAACTGTGAGTAATGTTAGAGAATGAATGAACGTTTTTACATTCGATATCTCACTTTTAAGTGTACAAATACCGATTTGCAAATGAATATGACCCAGAACTTAGTCTTATTAAACTTAACTAACATCTTATTCACATAAACACACAAAACAGTCGCCTTTTAATGTTGGCACGAGGATGGGGCCAGACCGTAAAGCCAGTCCACACAAGGAAATTAGAAAACTTACTTCGAGAACGCCCGTGATATTCTGTAACATCACTAGTTTGGGTTTGCTTTAATAATTTGTTGTTTTTAGTGAATTTAAACTAATTTAAATTAAATATTATGTTTGAAGATATACGATTGAGGTGATATTTTAGGCAGACTTTTTGCTATATCATGGTGACCTGAATTATGGTGACTTTTAGAAGCGTCAAATGCAAGATGATGTGAAGAATGATGAAAATAATTCTTCGGATATAGTTTGGTAATGTGTTCAAATGTAAGAATTTACAGTTCATGTGCTTATTTGAAGAGAACTACGGAGCTTTAATAATGATTCACAGCGCTTTATTAGGTAAGGTGTAGTTTAATAATATATTATTCATATAAATTTATTCCATAAAATATTGTGACGTATTATATATTCGTGCTAGGCCACAGAGTTTGGATAAGTCAGAAAATTCTTTAAAACCTAAACAAAAACTTTAAAAAAGTATGAAAAAAATGAATATACGGATTTTCTTGTTTTGAGAAAGGCGATGAAATATTGGACAAGAAATTCATCGAGATGAAAGGAAGTCGGTAATAAACGATGATACGAGTATATAGAAGATATCAAGGGAATTTACAAAACCGCCATTTCCACGAGGAAAGTGTTTTTTGGTGACAGGAAGATAGCCAGAATGTTACGATTAGCGTTTTCAGTGAGCAGTCCCAGTCCCAATGAAATCAGGTGAGGCGGGGAGAGGCGGGGTGAGGCGGGATGAGGCGGCGTATTTAGTGATTCATGATTACCATCAATAAATAGTATAGCATTGGCAAGTTAGTGATTTCCTTGGCTTGTAAAATAAATCAATTGAATTTTCTTTCCTCTAACTCACTTGCGCCACCAAAGAGCGTTGTATAGACATCAACGGTATGGCAGATCCTAAATATAAACGCAATATTATTGAATAATGACCCAGTTTTAATAACACAATATTGACGTAAAAATATCACCTGACTAGTAAAAATTGCTAATAATAACCGTAAGGTTTCGATTTGAAACCGTGCATTTGCACAAAGTCAATCTTTTTTGCTGAGTTTCTAAATTTCTATAGTAAACCAATTGACAATTCTATCTTTATACTTATGGAATGAGACCATGTGCGTTAAATTCAACATGTAAAAATGCCACAGCTTGCTTTTCTGAATGATTGTAAGTGTTTTGATTGCATCATGTTCTTTGGGAATCTGCGCGTCATATTGTCAGCAATTAAACGCTGGTTTAGCTGACAGTAATTAGGTGCATTAGGTTTTACTTGCATTTCAGTATTGAAGTCGTCAAAAGATTTGATCACACATATTACTTGTGTGTCGGTGGAGCGAATTCGATTCAATCATAAAAGGAGTCTAGGTTAGAAATTAAAAAAAAAAGAATTTTTCATAAAAGTAAGATTTTTTTTCAATAATGTGGTATGTAAAGAGAGAGGAAACGTATTCACTGTTTGCTTCAGAAGTTTTGGTACAAAACAAAATTAAAAGTTAAATTGCCTTTTTTTTGAGGATTGGAATCTGAATATTTAATAGATAAAAGTTTATTTCATAAAGTTTTGCAATTTTTGACTAGATACGGAGAATTAGATTCTTTAAAAAATTAGGCATTAGTGAGAAAACATTTGTAATATTAACAAAATTTTTAAAAAAGTGAAACGAAATATTGTATTGGCTGTTCATCTACCAGGTAAAATTTAGCTGGTAGCCAGCCCGTAACGTTAGCATTGATGATGGTCATATTGCGAATATGACCAGCACATAAAATATATTTACTTAAATATATTTAATATTAATACTACACATATAATATAATTAAATAAATAATATATTATTTATTAAAATAATATAATTAATAAATAATATAATTAAATTTAACTTTCTCAAAAATACTTTTATGATAAACCAAATCTAATACAACATTAAGTTTAGATCAGAGCGAACCGGGCTCCCTTTGCTGCTAAAGCTGACGCTGATCCTTGGTAATCTTCCATTGCAGCCGCGAGTCGGGGGCATACTGGTTCCCAGAGAATATTAACTATTACGCAAACTCGCCGCATGGCGGGCGGGCGAGCGGCTGCTGGCGGCGAGGCGGCGTCGCCGGGGGCCGGGGAGAGGAGAGGTCAGGGAGCGTGGCGGGGCGGGGGCAGCACGCGCGGAACCGTGTTTACTTGCGCCGCGCGCGGGGGAGGGGGCGGGGCGGCCGTGTAACTCGGGGTTCGAATCGATTTGCACACGGCGTGGCCGGCGCGCGGCCGCCACCAAGACGCGGGGGGAGGGCAGGGAAAGGAGCTTCCGCGGGCGACGCGAGGGGTGCGGGGCG